>CAJHUC010002149.1:0-29767 GCA_905146915.1 Ostreobium quekettii
TTTCAGCGTCCAGGTGTCTCCCCCGTCCCATCACAAGATATATGGGCCTGTGCTTATTGAGGCGCCCTGAGTGCGGAGTCATGAGTCGCTGAGGATGGTGCTACAAGAGCAAGAGGCTGAAGCATTCAGGTACACAGCAACACTCAGGGACAACAATACCTCCCACGCCTCAGTCAAGGGGATGACAAAACAAATGTGCTGGAAGGATACAGAACAGTAGGCGGTGGGATGCAAGGCGGCCTTCAGGACAGGGACAATGATCACAGGCATGAACAGAAACTAACAGAAAAGAATGCAGGCGGCGATGAACACAGGTGAGCTAACAACAACTAATGGATATGGGAAATACAAACAATTCAAACACTCATCAAAACTGGAAGGACAAAGAATATCCCATTCTGACCCATCAACACTGCACTATTGAGTTCACAAATCCCCGCGGTGCAAACAACAAAAACCGCCCCTACAATCAAATACCAAGCATATTCGGAAAAACTGGCATTGCCACGATTGTTACATCAAGCCTGAGCCAGAGGCTCTGCTTGAAGAGTCCCAACCCTTGCCCACAGCACACCCAGCAGGGAACCAACACAACAGGGCTGCACCGTTGCCAAAAGGTAACAGCCAGACACTGCAACCTCACAACAATGCACTCCCTCACAGATGCCACTGCTCAACAACTGCCAAGAGCACAGACGGCCGGCATGCCCGTGAAACACATGGTGCAACAACACATGCTGAACCAGACAGTACCATCAGTGCTGCTGAGCTGGCCTCTGACTGTTGAGCAATCTGACCCAACAATCACTCTGACCTACTCGACCCACTCAGCAATCTTTCCCAACCTGATCATGCTGATCTCTGACCGCACACATCACAGAATGTGACTGTGCCCATTGCCTGTGCACAACACGCTCCCCAGCTCACAGCAACATAAGCCCAAACTCCGGCAAGAACATGACAGACACCCGCCCGATCGTGATCCTCAACACTTGCCACGTCCCAACTGGACAAATGCTATCAAGGCAGATCACAACAGGCCACACACCAGCCCCAACATGCACTGGGCATGCTGCTCAAGGACACGGCCAGCACATGCCTCAGGCGTCAAGTCCAAGGGGCCTCGAAAAGGATGCTGTGGAGCCCCTGGACATGGTCCCCTCCTGCAGTGCCCGCTGCGCCGCCTCCACCATCACCCTTCCCACCCTCCCCCGCATAGCTGTGGTCACTGTGGCCCCTGAGTGGCACTCCACGCCCCGCGCCAGCATGCAAGTGTGGGCGGCCTGGCATACCACCAGCACGCCGCTTGGCACCAGCAGAGCCTCCAGTGCATCCGCCACCTGGTGGCTTATCCGCTCCTGCACCTGCACCCAGATTGTGTGGTGTGAGATTGCAACACAGAGCAGTGGGTACTGGCTGGACACCGAAATGCAAAATAGAATGCAGCTCAAGTTTGTCAAGGCATTGTGCCATTGCCTCATGGATCAACCAGCGAGCAGGCACCTGATGTGGTACAAAATGCTCGTGGTGGCAGTGGCAAATGTCCTGGCATCATCTTTGCATCGTGGGTTTAACACGCTGCCAAGAGTTTCAGAGCGAGGCATGCCTGAACACAGATTGCTCCTTTTGGTTCATTGACAAGCCCGTGATGTGCTATGTGACTTTGTGTTGCTCCGTGCTGAACGTCACAAGACTATTGGGTCAGCCCATTAGCAGCACATCACAGCACCACATCACACTTTCGCAAGTGGAACCTAAGAGCAATGGAAGAATGCGTCAAGCTGCTGAGACTAAAGCAGTTGACTAGGACGTCAACCATCTGTGTAACACTTTGACAAAAGCAATCAAGGTAGAGTGCAGCCTGTCAACACAACCTGCAGCCGATGGGTGAAGGCATTGACAACTTCCTCCACTTGCTCACGGGTGAGGTTCAGGCCACTCTCCCCAGCCGTGTACGCGACAAAAATGTCACCATAAAATGGCAAGAGGTGGTGCTCGCATGTGGACCTGAACGGGAAGCACCCGCCCTCACACAGCCTGCCAGGCAGGTTGAGCAACCAGTGGCCCTGCCCAAGTGGCCACCGCCCAGAGCCATCCTCAGTGGGGATGGGGTCCATATCCATTGTGTAGCCATTGTCCACTGAGGGGGGTCCTTCCGATGAGGTGGGGCAGTTGTGGGCTGCCACCCCTGACCAGGCAGGGCCATCTGGGAGCTGCACCTGGCAGCTGCACAGCGCACTGAGCCGCTGCATCTCTGGGAAGTCTTGTGTGGTGGTGGACTCGCTGGAGGTGTCGATGCCTGTGGTGGGGGTTCCCTGGCAGCTGGGGGCCTTGCGCTCATCTGTTGAGGATGGGTCATGGTGGGGAACAGGCAGCAGCTGGCTGTAGCCTGAAGTGGCACTCAGCATGTGCCTGGCGTAGTTCTTTGCGGCAATGGTCAGTTCCTGAGTTCAGTGACATAGCACAGGGATCATTATGCTTTGTGTACTGGGCACATTGTCATGCATCACAATTTGGACCCCTGGTGGCCACCCTTTTCCCCTTTGCAACGAATCGTTGACAGTCACTACACCTTTGATGGCGGGATGCGGCACAGGTCCACAAGCATCCTGGTAATGGGCGCAGCAAGAGCAGATAATCGTGCCTCATTGGCTTCATGAAGTTCCACCTCTTGACTGCCCAGAAACAATGGAGCCTCTCCACAACCTTGGGAGAGGAAATCCCCATTCACAGCAGCCAGATGATTCTGTGGAGCAGTGATGCCATTCAAAGACATCACCAGCTGCAATTCCTGCAAAACAGGTCAACACCACAGCCTGAATCAGCACCTGGAAAACAGGCCCCACTTACTCAAATTAACATTGCTGATACCAAAGGGAGGGTTTCGGTCGTTAGTTGCAGAATGGGGACCACAAAAGCACCCCTGCTGCATGTATTGAGCAGTTCATTGTGACAGAAAGGGGAATATTTCATGCACACAGCAATTCCCTTCTTAACAAACGGCTTAGTAGAGGCTCCCTTGTATCTCAGAAAAGGCAGAAATCCAAGCAATGCACATCCCAAGTGAAACTGAGCATCCAATGAGGCACTGCCAAACGGACATTACTAGCACTTGTTGAATGATCACGGGCCTCGACGCCAAATCATGAACAACGTGGAAACCAACAACATAGGTGCACAAGGTGCCTGCCATCGCCTCTGCAGATGCAAAAGCAGTAGCGTAGCCATGCTGACATCGGCAATTGGCAGAGTTCCGTAGGGCTGCCATGCGATCCATTGATGTGGATGCCATTTTTTATTGCGTTGATGCTACAGTGGCCAGATTGCCTGTCTATTTGCACACAGCCCATTGACAATTGTCATTCATTGCTGAAAAGCACCAAGACCTGTGGTTTTGCAGTGTGCAGTGTTCTCTTTTCACAGTGTTCATTTTTCATTTCCCATTTTTCACAGTTTGCAGCACCAGTTGTCGATTCCAAACCTAGCAGAGTTGAGTTCCTCACACCACATCATATGCATGAGCGCAATAGCAACTGTCGCAGTGGAGAATCACTCAGCAGGGCACATCCCAGCTGCCCATTAGGCTGTGACCAAAGTGCTGACGAACTCTCCAGGCATCACCAGTACATGCTGTGGAGGCAGTTTGCCTGTACCCAGTTGAACCTTGGCATTCCACTCTGACAAATACTAGGCAATATGCAACTGCCAGAATTGCCAAAGTGCAAATTCAACAGCACGCTTGTTTCCATGGATGTTCACCATCATCTGGCCATCTGGTGTCCAAATCCACGGGCAGGGAGACATGCATTCACAAAACTCCCCCTCCAAATCATTGCATAAGATGGTATGCTGTTAGCAATCTGCTGACTATGATCCACTGCATTCACAGCACTCCCCACAGCCAACTACTCACGTGGCCCATTCTTTCATATAGGCCCTGCCAGTCCTTAATTGCTTGCTGAACAGCGTCCGCTGTTGCATCTTCATTTTCTTGGCTTGCTAGATTCCAATCCCAATCCAGCAGACCAAACCACAGAGCTGCAAACGCCCAAGGTTGCCCGACAGTCACAAGGGCAGCGAATCATCCTGTTTTGTATACTGCAATCAGCACTGCCTGATGAAATATTGGGCAGCGATTGTTGGTGTTTAATTGATGTAACAGCCCAACAGATGAAAACGGGGAGACGTGTAATCTGTCAGCAATTGTGGTCGCATGGGCTCGCAGCATCCCAATGCCTTTGGTCCCCAGGCGCCGCCAATCCCACGACAAATTCTCTTCCTTCAGCAACACATATTCCCCCCCCCCCCCGTCCCTACCATGTTGGCCTCTGAGTTGTCTGCAAAGTCCCCCAGGCTCGCCCAAGTCGCCCTGCCCGCCCCCTCGGGCCCGGACGCCACGTGCCTCGCCTCCACCACCACGGCCACGCCCTCTGGCGCCACATGCCGCCTCATGGCCTCAGCCAGGCCATAGGTCAGTTCCTCCTGGGACTGGATCCGCCTGGACAGCAGACGCACCAGGCGGGCCAGCTTGCTAAGCCCCACGATGGCGCCGTTGGCTGGGGCGTACATGATGTGGCAGCGGCCATGGAATGGCAGCAGGTCGGCGGAGGAGAGGGAGGCGAAGGCGATGTCGCGCACACAGACGATGCCGCCGCCGCTGGGGGCGGCCCTCACGGTCGGCTCGTGGAAGAGGGCGGAACCGAAAGCCCTGCAGGGGGCGACCGAGAAGCAGCAATGGTCGATTCAGGAGTGGCCGGTTTGAGCTATTCACGGGACGTGCGTGCCCCTGAATGGGAGCCCTTTGGAACAACGACGCCGCTTGTGGGGCAGCGCGGCGGGAATCCTGGCAAGCTGGATTATGTCCCGGTTGTTCGCAAGCCCGTGGGATTGCATGAATGGTTTGCGCCCATCCAGTTGACTGAATTCCCTCAAAGCTGGACAAACCGCAGTGGGGTCGCGATCAAGTCGCGGGACGGGGTAGCAAACGTGGAGGGGATCGACTGCCGATGGGCGGGGACCAATGGGGGCCAGGGCCGCGCGATCCCAGGCGCTTGGGGCGAACTCACTTCGACGGGTCGGCTCCGCATTCCGACGTCATCTCCACCCATGCCTTGGCCACCCTCTGCAGGCACACCGCACGATCAGCGCAGCCCACCAAAGCAACAACAGCCCGCCGCAAGCGCAGGCGGCCGCGGCCCGCCTCAGACAACCGCTGGCGGCGACAAAGCAGGTGCTGAGTCGCCCCACACAGGAAGATTCACCACTTCAACCAACCGCAATCAGCGTCCAGCCAACAGCAAAAGCTGGAGAATCATTTGCACGGGTGAGGCCGCCGCTCGAACGCATGGGAGCGCCATGGCAGCGTCTCGAAGCGAATGCAGAAGATCTGGCCGCGCCCAATCACCTCCGGCGTGTCCAGCAGCCCCTCTCGGCCGACATCTTCGCCCAGCTCGCGCAGGAGCGCCCTCACGGTCGCCCGCGCCGCCGCCGCCGCCGGGCCGTCGCCGCCCATGCCCCTTCTCGCCGCCGGTCGCAGGAGCCGCCGACGGTCGGCCGCGGAGGCCGGCGGCTGCCCAGGCTCGACCGTGAGGGGACAGTGTGGAGAAAGGAGGAAGCGGGCTCCTGCGTGACCATTGCTGGTGCCTGGTGACGCGAGTCCGCGTCAGTGGCCGGGGGTTGATGGGGCGTTCGGCTTTCGCGCCCAGCCATCCAAACGGCCGGAAGGGGCGGAAAAAAGACGCAAGGTGATGAGCAGGCCCATCACCCACCTTGAGAAAAGGTTCGCCGATTTGAGAGGTTGAGAGGTCAGGGTGCGAGGGCGGTGGTGGGCGCGTGTGGACTCTTCAAGCGGCTTGAGGAGAGTGCGGGCGACTGCCAGGGCCTGCGAGCAGCGGCGGAGGGATGGCGGGCAGCGCGAGCGTGATCCCCGGACCGCCCTGCCATCGACCGGCCGCCCCGCGCGCCGCCTGGGCGGTCGGCGATCGGCCTGGCGTCCGCCCGGCGCGCGTCGCCCCCCGAGGTTTGTGTTCGCGCCGATCGATCCGGCCGCGCCGTCATGGGCGTGTGGCGGCGGGGGAATTGAGGTGCGGTGTCGCTGATGCGATGCAGGATGCCGCGCGCAGTGGAGCCGTCGGCGAGGCGGCGCGCAGCGGGTGGCCGTCGTCTGCAGGCGGCCTGCCGCCCTGCGGGTGAGGCCGATCGCGATCTCCATGTCTCATCCCGGGAGTTGATTGCGTGTTGTCGGCCGATTGCGCATCGGTGGCTTTGCGCGGCCTGCCTCCCCCTGCATTGCGGCTCTGCGTTTGTGACAAGGACAGTGATGGCGCCTGTAGTCGACGCACTTGTGTGCGGATCCCCTTACTGCATCAGTCCAATGGAGGCGAAACACTCCTCTGGCACCTGCAAGGCGATGTCGGGCACAGGCCCGGGCGCAGATTGTGCGGCATGCGACCGGCATGAACGCCGAAGTCGAAATGATCGGGGTGCGCTCGTTGAGCTTGGGTGGTGCGGACTCGTGCACCCAGGTGTACGCCTCCGCTGCTCAGAAGCCGCTCAAGGTGATGATTGCGGGGCCGCCGGCCGCTGGAAAGGGCACGCAGTGTGCTCGGATCGTGGACAAGGTGAGGTCTGACGCATTTCAGTGGGGCTGGGGCTGTGATGCCAGGATGACCCCCCCCGTTGCCCACAAGGTTGATGATCTTGACAACCCAGGTGCAGGGGTTGTCCAACTGCTCTTCTCCCAGTTGGCGTGATACGAATGAGTTTACAACGTTGCTTTTGGTGCAATGGGGCTCTCTTGTTGTGCAAACTCCATCTTGTATAGCGATTGCATTGGCTTTGTCTTTCCTGGCTCTAATCTGTAATCCTGGACGAACGATGATCAAATCATGTACAATTCTTGTACGTCACTGCAGTGATATAGCGTTTTTGCACCACCAGACCAGCTTGCTACTGACAGAAGGAATAAGGAATCTTTAGCAACCCATGTGCAACGCATCTCACACCAGCAAAATTCAAAGTAGAATTCAAGAGCACTTTGCATTTCTAATCACTATCCTGGCAGTCAGAATGTATGTGTTCAGCTCAAAACTGTTGGAGTCAAGCAAGGGAAAAGTCAGAGGGCCCTGAGAATCTACACATAGCCACAAGAAAGGGTGCATGTCCCAACTGTCTTAATGGTGTGCACCACATAAGAACATCAAACTGAGGCTTCGAGCAACATGCAGTGCTGCTCATGTCCTGAGAACATACATCAGAAATTTGGAAGCCTTGAATGGCATGCAGAAACACAAGCAGCCGTCTGCGAACAAATTTGCAGCCTAAAATTGGCAAAATACCATATCAACAAGATTGATGGACAAAACCCATATGCAGAATTGCTTTGTTGATTCCAGTGCTGAGGCAATCAGGTCAGCCTTCAGCATCTACGAAGAACGCAGAAAGAAAATCCCTGTTCGCTGAATCTGAGTGTTCCACTTCAGCAAAACAAGGCTCAACATGCAAGTCACCCCATGTAAAAGCATTCTCTGTGGCTTTCAGCAGCAATGTGACTCTATGGGCTGGAATCTTTGCATGATTCTGTACATAGAGAACACAGTGGTCCCATGGACCGATTTTTTGTGGTAAAGTTAGTGCATTGAGGATTCAGATATTACCATATGTAAGCGACTTTTGCTGATGGACATCCCAGATAATGTGTACAGCAAGTAGTCCACCTTATGACTGGCATGTGCCATGCCATTTTCACTGGCTTGAGTGGATTCGTTTCACACTGGTCGTCAACTGCACAGGAGCAGTGACTTGCCATACTCTCTTAAAGGCAAGTCTAGGCGAGAGCAACAAGGCATTGCAGCCCACTGTGCTGAAGCTTTTTTGCCTGTATCACCAGCTCTTGGAAACTGCAACTCACACAGACCCACGTCCAAAAAGATTGGCATTTGAAATAATGGCACATTGGGTAATGGCACTTGTTGGCAGGCAACCAAATGTTGCTGTTGTACCCCAGATACATGGTGGTTCCACAGGAAGCAGCATCGTAGCTCCATATCCTTCTCAAGGTCTCTGATATCCATGCCCAGCTTGCGCATCTTTGATGCATCAAACCTGGGACTGTCAGCCCCCTGAATGGGCTTAGCATTGCCGACTGCAACCCCAGGCAAGATGGAGAAAAGGCATACCCCTCCCGTGGTGCAACCCAAAACTGGAAATTCATTGAATGATTGGATGTGCCTACGCCCTTCATCACCTCAAGGTGCAAGAGCTTTGGTTTTCTCTTGTTTGTGGATAAATGCAGTCATGTAATTGGCGCATGGACTGTGATCGCACTCAGTGAGTGGGTTTCTTGATGTTGGGCGCTGTGGTCATGCAGTACGGGTTGGCACATGTCTGCGTGGGTGATATCCTTAGAGCGGAGATCAACAACGGCACTGCTGCCGCCGGTTAGCCACGCAATTTATGCTCGTACCTGTCGGCGGCAGCATTGATGGCGTTCCCGCCACCGATACAACCTATTGGCCGGAAGTTTATCGAGAAGGAGAACATCCGGCCAGATGTGTTTGTGCTCATCGAGGTGAGTGTGCAACTGTAGTTGCAGCAACCGTAGGGACAGGACAGGCAGCGAGCGCCAGGCAGAAGTCAGAAATGAAACTGGAATGTTGCTGCCCAGTCTTGTTCATTGTGTGAGCACTGAGAACCCTCGCCCTGGGCAATCAATGAGCACGACAATGAATGGATGCCCTGTCTGTGCTTGTTTTCAGTTCATGATGGAGTGTGCATTCATCAAAGTTCCGTTTCAGCACAATGTGTCACCCTGCACGCACACGGCACTCTTGTACTTTCATGTTCGTCACGGCTGGTTTTGATCCATGCCTTCTTTGTTATGAACATGCAAGTATGTCTTTTTGCACTCAAGAGCTGCTGCTGCCTCCTCTGCAATACCAAGTATGGGCAGCATTCATGTTCCTGTTGCCTTGAAGCAGTGCTGCTAGACTATCAGTGAAAAGCAGCCTTTGGTTTTGCCCTTACATGGTAATAGTACAGCATCAAACGAAATGGGACTCGAGGTGTTTTGCATGCACCACAGCTGCAGCGGTTAGTGCTGCGCACTGCAGCACCAGTTACAAGCAGCACACATATAGTCGCCCTCAGGCTCAGGCGCTACAGTACAGGCTGCAGGCTGGGTGTGGTGTCACCCTCAGGTACTGCCCTCAGGTACCGCAGTCACAGTACTGCATTCTTTAGGTTGCGGCGCCAATAATGGGGAGCACTCACGTTGCTGTTGCCTTCTGATGTTGGTGTCGCCAGAGCATTGATGTTCATCGCTGCAGAGCTGGTTGTATGTACTGTGAACTTTGGAACTTGGATATTGCTGGGTCTAAAAGTTTACGCAGGAAAAGGATCGCTTTTTTCTCATTGCCCAAGCGGCTATTGCAGCTATTGGCTGTGTTAGGCATGAAATGTATTCCTTGCTGCACTTCGACATTCGTGTGTGGATATTCTGGCTTGTAGCAACACTGGAGTTATCTTTAGGCGCCAAAAAGAAATGGCTGTGAAGAAATGGAAGCAAACATGCACCAGTTCGTTGCTAATGCTGAGACTGATGCAGAGTGTTATCGAACTCTTGTCCTTTCCACTTGTAAGGGGCAATGATGGTATTGCTCTTTGTCAGGTGCCTGATGAGGTGCTCATTGAGCGCGTTTCTGGCAGAAGGTCGGATCCTGAGACAGGGGAGATTTATCACATGACCTACAAACCTCCTCCTGCTGATATAGTGGACAGACTGGTGCAGAGGAGTGACGATACTGCCGAGAAGGTGTGAAGGAGAAGCTCCTGCAGTCCATTGGGCGCCGAAGCAATTCTCTTTGAGTGTACAGTCTTGTCGCACAGCAGCTCACTGCATGCTCTTCTGTTGTTGGTACTTTTGCTTCTTTTGTTTGCAAACATGAATGATATTGTCCAATGTATGATTCAATCTATGATATTGTACAATATATGATTCAATCTATGATATTGTACAATATATGACGTGATGATGTGATACGAAACTGCGCAGGATGTGCTATTATTGGGCTTTGATGCACCTTGCTTGCACTTAGCTGCTGCAATTGTAGATGCCACACCAAATTCTGGCAGGCGCACAGTTGGAGTGTGCTACCCATTACTTTCAAAGTGAGAATATGCACATCGTGTTAGATCACATGAAATTCGATTATGGCATTGGTGACAAGCAACTGCTGTCGGTTGTCTTGCGTTGGATAAGTGCACCCACCCACAATTTTTTTGAATCTGGGTGATGTTGTTTACTAAGATGTTTGCTCCAAGTGCATTGTAGGCAAGGGCTCTGGGAAAATGAGGGACATATATGTGCATTTGCTGCAGCCCTAATGGATGTGATGAAGCTTCGTTCATCAGGCAACAAACCATCCAAACCCAATCAACCCCACCCAGCAATCATGCATTTGTCGCCCTTACCTGATGTGGGCTTGTCCTAAGTTCAAAAGTGCCTGTGGCTGCAGTGCCGCAATTGTTATTGGCAAACTTCCGCAGTATCACCTTACAGCCAACATGGGACAATTCAGCTATCTGCAAATTCTGTTAGGAGTGCATTTATCAAAATGGGACGACTAGCGCCCTTGGGCTTGCTGCATGGTTCCTACAGGTACTGTTCATATCTACGAATGCATGTTCCCAGCGTGTGTTGGCCCCCATTAGTACCTCAGCCGGTCATGTCAGGGGGATCTCGTATTTGTGTTGTGCCAGCGTTTCTGAGGAAAGTTTTCTTTTCTCGGTGATGCTGATGAGATTGAGCTGTGATGTCCTCAGATGGTGACGAGGCTGAAGACATACCATTCAAACTTGGATGCAATCACGGACATCTACAAGGACGTCACTGTTCATGTGAGTGTAGTTGCACTGGCGAACTCCACCAGAGGAGAGACGAAGGAAGAAGTAGATATCCTACACATGGTGCTAGAACAAAAGTGTTCATGTCACCATCCATGCTATGCCGGACGAAAGAAGACACGCGCTCGTGTCCCTTCACCTGCACTGGCGGCACAAATTGAGCATGCACTGCCGGGCGCTGTGACAGGCCGATCTGTAAAATCCGGAGCTTTTGACAGCAGGATCGCAAAAATTCTTGCGAACGTACTGCCATTCCAGGCAGAAAGATGCCAGTGGTTGCTGCCTAAGCTGCGTGCCTTCAAATCGCATGCAAATGCGACAAGCCAGCCCCTCGCACGTGTTGAGCGGTGTCGGCCAGCTGCACACTTGCTGGATTTCATCCTTTTGAGCTTTGCTTGCATCTTGTCAGGTTGATGGCAACCGGGAAATCGACGATGTCTTCGGGTCCATTGTGGATGCGCTGGAGGGCGTCCTTGTGGCTTGAATGGCGCTCTTAGGCCGCACGAGCCTGCACATTTTCACTCGTGCAATTCTTTGTGCATTCTTTCGAGATCAAAATTCCTATTTGAGTGGAAACCTCCCTCAAGACGGGCGGGATCGTCATTCTTGGCCACAACGTGTGTGCGAATTCGCATTCTGGGGATTGATGTGCTTAGTTGACTAACTTCCTCCCTCGCCTCGGCCCCTTGCACCTGTGCGGTTCTCTATGAAGGGAATTAGGCATCGAGGACTGGTGCCACCTGCAAGAGGGTGTTTGCAGTGCAGTGTGCGCTTCGTTGACACATCAGTGGGTGGCGCCTCTATCCACTTTTGGCCAGCACACTGTGGCCCTTGTTTCTTGCGGCCATGCGCGTTGCGAGGTTTGCGTTGTGTGAGGACGTTCAGGTGCGGACGCAGCGTGCAATGGCACGGTGACTGTTCCGTTTGTGCACAGGGCGCTGTTCTCCCTTAGGAGCGATGTAAGGGAAGACAATTTGCTGCAACCGCGCATGTGCGTGATGCGCACTTCGTCCATCCCCTTCGCATCTGCGAATTTTTAAACCTCCATTGGCCGTGCGTGCGACGGTCTATCTGCAGTCATTGCAGAGCAACCAACTGCCTTGCAATTGTACCGGGGCCGGGCAGCCCGGTGTCATCACAAGCTTCAGTCACATGCTGACAAGAATCCCTAGCCCATGTGCATTGACGCCAGGGGTACACAGCCATCCGCATCGTCAACAACGGCTCAGCGTCCCAAAACGTGATGGTGCAAAAACTTCGACGGCATTTCCCGAGTGCCAGAAGACGAATTGCCGATTCACAGCCCCTGTGTAGCTCCCCAAAAAATTATATTCCGGCGACATCTCGTCAAAGAACGTGCGAGCTCCAAACCTTGTGCAATTTCCATCGCCTCAAAGCCTGTGGTATGTGGCTGCAAGGGTCCGGGCGCGGGACCCAACCTTGGCCTCGTTGGCAACGGGTGGGCGCGAGTGGAAATTTTGCAGGAGCAGAACGACCGGTGTGGCAGGAGTTGGAGCGTTAGTGAGCCTCGTTGGAACGGGCGCTGCGCAGGAGTTGGAGCGTTAGTGAGCCTCGTTGGAACGGGCGCTGCGCTGGCACCACGCTCGAAAGATGGAAACCGGCGCCCTTTGATATTCCACCACGATGTACTTGCATCTTGTGATTATGTTCGGGCAATGAGGTGGCCGTCAGCTTCCTATTTTGCCTGAGCAAAGCAGACTCGGTGATTGGTTCATTGGAATCTAAGGAGAATACAAACTAAATGTATGATCTATGAAATTTCGATGCCTAGAAGTGATAATCGATGGTAATACATCAAACGAAGTGTGTTCGCAAGCTGTCGAGCTGGAACTGTAGCAAAGGGTACTTTTGCATTGCGACATTGAAAAATACGAGAGTGGCTTCGACGGATGGTGTCGTAGGCTTTGCAGTGGAAGAGAAAATGGAGCTCGTCTTCTGGTGCCAAATGGCATAACGGACACAATCGCCTTGAAAATTCTGGAATGGATTGTCTGGCTTGGTGTCGTTGATTCTCGACTTCCAGGAAATGCACCCCACAGCGAAAGCGTAGGAAGAAAGTCCTCAAGGAGATAGGTTGTAAGGTTGACAGGAATCGTTCATAGCGGTAGGCTGGCTTGATGTGTTTGTACCAAAGCTGAATTCTTGAAGAATGGCTGGTGAAGACATTGGCGATGTGGACGTGTTTGTATATCCGTTGAAAGGACAGTATGTCAACTGGTATAGCCTCCGTGAAACTGGGAGCCGGCCAGAATCGATAGAAGAAGGCAATGATCCGTCCATACCACGAGCGAGGAATGGTAGAGAATTGTTGAAACCCGGACTTGAAAATGGCGCCATGAACCCGGGAATTGGGTAGTTCCACCATTCGATTCCAGTATCGCATCAATTGTCTCCATAAATAAAATTCTAAAGGAAGTGCTCCCATTTCGGCGTATATGACCCCAAGTGGCGTATGGCCAGGAATGTAAAGAATTTGGCGAAAGAATTGAGTCTGGACTTTCTCCAACTGATGCCATTGAGTCTTCGTGAGAAACGCGCCCCAAATAGGAAAGGCATATCCAACTGATCCCAAAACATAAGTCTTGAATAGGTTGTATGCAATTTTAGGGCCGGTAATGCAACGAACACGTAGCCTTTGAAGAATTAATCCTGGAGCCCGGCGTGCCCTCCCCAATATAGCATCAAGATGGGGCTGGAAAATGATCCGACTTTCAAAAGATATTCCAATGCCTAAATAAGGCATTCTTGTTCTGTAAAAAATCATGATGATGATGATTATTATTATGTTCAGGTCGCCAATTAATGGGGCTCATCAAAAAGTTAGTGCATTAATGATATCACTCAGCTGGCGACCCGTGAGGTCTAGATACGGTGCAAAGAGGATGTCGACAGCCTCAGCAAGTTCGCCACACTGATCATCATCAAATTGCAAGCTCAAGGCACTCAGACTGCAGGGAGGTGACTTTGATGCCAAAGACAGATGATGGCAACTGCATCATATGCCCAAACAATTTACTAAGGTACTATAAAGATGCTGAGCACAACGTCAATACGTGGCAGCGTATCGCACGGAGACACATGAGTCAAACATGCCCCGAATACGCCTTGGAGTACTGAGGAGCACCCAGGTTGCCTCTGGACACATGCGTTTGCTTAGGGGCTTCCCGCCTGGCGGCCTGCCGTGGACCACGCGTGGAGGCACCACGTGGTTGTTTGATGGGAATATGCCCCGTGGGGCATAACGTGGTTGCTGACCGCAGGAAGTGTGGTTATTTGTTGGGAATGTGGCCCTTGGGGCACCATGTGGTGGCTGATTGTGGGCGGTGGGGCGTCCTGGGTTGAGTTGTGGTGAAGCGGCAGGCGTGGCAGAAAGATTCCGGGTATCAAAAGAGCATCTCCTAGGAATGGGGGTATTTGCCAGAGGGTCGTGGACAGCGCCGTAGGGGAACTCTCTATTGTTGCACTCGGCCTGGCAGCTGTAAGAACGGTTGTGCGGCGTTTGGGTGTGCCTCTCATGGCAGTCTAGGCACTCAGCCTGGCTGCCTGACTCCCCTGGCCGTGTGTGCAACGTTCGCCACAGCCTGAGCGCAATAGCGCTCGACCTTTTCGAAGGTCGCGGCCAGTCTGGGCCTTGTTTTCAAGGCGCTGCCTTGCCGCTCAAAACCAACAGTGCCAGCGGGGTCATGCTGCTGGCCAGAAGTAACCACCCTTCATCGCTGCACAGCTTTGTCGAGGCGGAGAGAAGCGTTTCCGGTGCCATACTCTGACGTGCTGTGGACAAGGCAGCCCTGACCCATGGACCTGACCTCCGTTTTGACATCGTCGACCGTTGAGGAGCAGTTGCGACCGGTTGTGGCGCTCAGAGCGGAAGCTGTGAGAGGTTCTACAAGCGTATTTGCATGGCTGGCTGGCAATTGGGGGGGTTTGCTACCCGTTTGAAGCTTCCCCTTGCCGTCGTCACTGTTTTGTTGGTCGTGTCGGCGTGCCAAGCAGTTCTTTTGAAGAGCCGGTTCGCGCGAGGGGCAAATCTTGTTCGTTGAGTGCACCCTCAACTATTGTGGTGCTGAGGCTGTCGACATGGCTCGGCTGCTCGTTTGAGGGTGACTTTGCTGCGCTATCTCCGGGGACGACGGCCAGAATGGACCGCCATTCTTTGCAGTACAGGGCGGTAAATCATACGGTGCTGACTTTCGCCGTAGATGTACACACACGTGTACATTGGCTTCAGTGCAAATCTGTTGAACTAATTGACAATTACACGATGCACACAATGACATGTTTAGTGGCACATTAAAACATTTTGCAATACCATGGTATCCGCAATGATTTCATAGATTTTTCTCCAAAAAAGATATGTGAAGTAACGAAGACTGCTGATACATACAATGAGGCAAGCGGTGCCCTATTTAAGGCAAAATGACAAAAGGTCGTCCTCTGTGACAAAAGCGGGTCCCCTGCGGGGGTGCAAATGACAAAAGGGGGGCCTCAGAGCGCCCTCCATACATAAGAGGCGCTGCCCGTCCACTGCCGGTCCACTGCCGGCCCGCTGCCGGCTCCCGGCCGGTCCGCTGCTGGTCCACTGCCGGTCCGGCGCCAGACCGCACCGCGGTCCTAATAAGGGTGGCTCCACAGAGGACCGCCCTTTGTCATGTGCACCCAGGTGCACGAAAGGGGGCCCTCTGCGGGGGCCCCCCGCTGAGGACCCCCTTTTGTCATTTTCCTTATTGGGTTTTTTGGGTTTTTGTGGAGTGTTCGCAACGTCATTTGAATAGCCACCCCCATGCTTGGTGTATTAAATAAAAGCGAGCGAATGGCCTACATGAAACCACGTGAAACACTATGAGAAATGACCTAATCATGTTGCCACTACGAAAATCATTCAAAACCGATTTTGCAGCAAAATGCCGAGAGGTCCCCTTCGAGACCAGTTTCGTTTTTGGAAATCTTTGCCCTCTTGACATCAAGCTTGGTTTTTACGACGTAAAAACTGATCATATTTACGTTTTACGCGTAAAAATACGTAAATACAAAGTAAAAACTGCCTGGTGTACATAAGGACAGTGAATACAAACTTATGGAGTCCGGAGAGTGGCAGCCAGACAGCCTGAAAGGGGAGAAAACGAGTTTTTGTTAAACGCCATGATCGCCGTTGCCAAATGCGAGGTGGACATTGTGTTGCGAGTGCTGGAGATGGCGGAAGACTCATCATTGTACGCAACTTTCATCATGTAACCTGGGTGTCCCAGGGAGCCGTAAAAACGTGAAAATAGCCGTAAAAATAGGCCCTTTTGCAAATTTACGTTTTTACGCATGAAAACGTAAAAGCGAAAATGTAAACATAAACGTGAAAACCAAGCCTACTTGACATTTAGTTGACTCTGGATATTCCAAAAAGAAAATGCATGTTCACCTGCCTGAGACGAAGAGGTGAGTGTCGTTTGAGTTTCTGAGCCTGTGCTCAAGAAACCAATGTGACCTGCGTGAGATGCGAATGTATGTTAACAGCATGCATAATTACTTTCAGCGCGATTCTTGCACTTTTTATTAGCGACTTTGCACTGAAATTGGAGCATGATGGTTGCTTGTCATCATGAGATCCCAAAAGAGTGCTCTGTGTTTTCTGATGAGTTTTCCTGCATGTCTGATGATGGAGACGCGATGACCGCTTTGTACATGGGTCAGCAGGTGGCAGAAATATGCGAGCGAGGCCGCAATTTGCGATTGATGGGACCATCAATCAGACCGTCTGCGTTCCATGGGAAAAGGTCGCCGTTGTGATGAGATGGGGTGCATGCAGCGTATGTTTTTGGATAGTTCGTGCGTGGCAGGTTGCCATTCTTTGAACTGTGTTTCTTTCACTACTTTGTGACTTTTTTGGTGAAGCTCTGGTTCAGGGTATTTAAGGGACATGCCGGGTACGTGAGCACCTCATTTTCGTAGACTCGAACTGCAAGCTTTTGGTGATACACCCACCGCAGAGGTAGTCAAGAACACGACGTCATATGCGCCCACCAAATCCCAACAAGGGAAATGACAAAAGAGTTCTACGCTGGTAGGAAGCTGGAAATGGCAAGGGATATGCAGGCGACAGCCGTCAACATAACAGTGCAAGGGGTCGATGGGGTCATCCTATGCAAGACAAAGCGGGTTGATTGGCGCTAACATGCGGCCCCAAGCTGGTATCTGTATGCCTGCAAGCCCAAATGAATGCAGTACACGGCGATTGTGAACTGTGAGAGAGCATGCAGTGATTGGAGCTATGGGAGCAGTAGCGATCGGAGCTGCAGGGGAGGCCAAGTGGCGATCGGGGCTGTGGGGAGAGCTGGTGGCGACCGGAGCTGTGGTGAGACCAAGGGGGTTCGGAGCTACCTGGGAGATCAAGTGGCGATCTGAGCTCCAGGAGAGAGTCGAGGAAATCGGCACTGCAGGAGAGAGCATGCGGCAATGGCGAGCGCAGCCATGGCCAAACAAAGCAAGGGGTATAGGCTCAGCTAAATGCTAAAGGCCAAGGATGGTTTGGTGATTGGTCAGATGGCTGAGGAACTCTTGCCATGGCAGAGCCTCTCTGGGCAATTGCGAGTGCACTCGTAGCAACATAAAAGCATGGATGTGCAAGCAAATAGTGTGATTGTGAACGTGAACCAACTTGTGTGGGACAGCTATGCAGGATCTGGGGATGGCTTTCGATAATTTGTCACAACAGTTGTTGCATCCGTTTTCTAACTCACTGGCATTGCCTTCACTCCATGTGCTCCCAGAGTGGTGGCAGTCCACAGACCACTTTTACTGGACAAAAACTGTGGCAAATAGTGCGATTGTGAAATGTCAGTGGCATCCATACTAGTGCTGGCTGATAATGCCTTCATTTTATATGCTCCAATGCGGCGGCAGTCCACAGGCTGCTTTCAGTGGACAAAACCGTGGCAAATAGTGTGATAGTGAGTGCGAACAGAGTTGTGTGGGATAGTTATGTGGGAATCGGGGTTGGCTGTTGATGAGATATGAAAATGTTTGTGGCATCCTTACTGATGTTCGCTAACAATGCCTTCACTATGGAAAACTGTGAACACTGAGCTATGTTGTACAGTTTGTGGGATCTCTTGGTGAGGGTTAGGAATTTATCAAGGTCCTGTGGTGAAAATTGTGTGTTTTTGCTAGGATTTTAAGCAGCTGATTGAAATTCAACCACCACTACTAAGGGTTGGTGATAGCTATGAGGAGATAGCTGCGGTGTAGGATTCACAACCTAAGGTATGAGAATCCTAGCATCAAATACCTGAGCTCTTGAAATCCTCTATATCTAGAACGTTCAGTGTTAAAAGTTCCTATTGCCTTCTCTTGAAGGCAAACAGTGTTTGTGACAATGGGGGCATGATCAAAATGTTGCAGCCGTAGTTGCACATAGGTACTGCTCCTTTATGAGGCAGAAATTCATGAGGCAGAAATGTTCATCTACAAATTCACTCTCTGTGGCATTGATTTTCAGTTGCACGACCCAATGTTTACCTTGTTGCAATGCATCAATCTTCACCTACAACACTGCACACCTTTCCGACACAATGATATTCACCTGCACAAACCTACACTTACTTTGTGAGATACAACTCAACGCTGACACTACCCAAAGGTGGCAGGATGAAAGGCAAATTATAACCAAGGAGGCAATGGCGATTTATGAGAGAGGGAAGATTGCCAAACGCCTACATTGCTGCTCCCTTCAGCCACCATGTTGATTGGTTATGTGACAAAAACAAATGTTGCCAATGCAAAAAGGCACCAGGTGGACAACAATTGACGGAGTTGCTCTCGCTCATTTTGGGAATAGTTAGGACCCCTTGCCGTTAATGCCATCTGTGGCAAGGCACACTGGTGTCCTTGGTGATGCCAGTCAATGGTTCAACGAATATTTCCACCACATCTACAGAACATCTGCATATTTGGATGGCGATCAAGATCAGGTTTGCCTACCATTGCTGCACAATATTGTCCCTTGAGTTGATAAGGATGCTAATCAGGAGGGTGGTGTTCAGGAAGGACAAGCTTTACTTCCTGCAGTGAGGGATAGACAACCTGAGTGGTCCAAAAAGAGGATGATTCGAATAGCAAGTGAAGGTGGACAACCAAAGAAGACATATCATTGTCGGCATTGTGGTGCATCCAATCACAATTGAAGATGTTGTTCACAACTTTGAATATTCTGTTGTGATTCTGGTGTGATTTCTGCTCTGAATGTTTTGTTTGTTTATGAGCTTTCTGAATGCCCGAGTCTACAACTCACAAGCTTTGGTAGATGCGGGACACTTGTAGCACTTTGATTTGTCAGAGCTCCTTTGTAAAGTGAAGTCATTGGCAACATCTAGTTAGAAAAATGTCCCTTGAGCGTAGAAACCATGCCATACTAGCGGTTTTCACAACTGAGTTGTGAAAAAACACAATCCAAACAATGGCCAAACTGCCATTTTGTCAGTAGTGTGTGGTTGTGCTCTTTTCCGCCCTTTGTTCCCTAGGAGACGGTTTGGGCAGCCACCATATTCGCTGATACCCGGCCACACTGTCTATTTGGACCTGATGGGTCCACTGCCGGACGTGCACAAAGAGACCGTGGAGAAGCCGTTCTGTTACATACAAAGCATCGTTGATTCCGTGACGTGGATGTATGGGGCCACTGCTTTGCAGTCGATTGATTCGGCTGGGGCCCTCCTTGGCCTAGATCTTTGGGTCCAGGAACATGAGGATGTATCGGTGCTAGTGACAGATAATGGTCCAACTTATCGCTTTAAGGAGGTTGAGGAGTGGTGTGAGGAGCATGGTGTGCAACATGTATACATTGCTCCTTACAGTCACCAGAGTTTGGGACTGGTGGAGAAGATGAACAAGACTGTGGTGGACAAACTGCGCAAGTTTGTGCTAGCCTGAGGCCGTGACTGGGTCAGTCATTTGAAGCCTGTTGCGGAAAGCATTAACTTTACGGTTCACCACACTTCTGGGTACACTGCTCACGATTTGTGGAGAGGCACTGAGCTCATGAGGCGGGAGGCCCATGAGGCCTCGGTCGAGAAACGTGAGGCCCGGAACAAAACCCTGTGAATCTTCCCCAAGAAGTATGTTGTGGGTGACCTCATTTGGGGATACAACCATGCTAGAGAGAGGATCAGGAGGAACAAGTTGGTGCCTAGGTGGTTGGGACCACTCCGTATTCTAGAAGAAAAGGCTGGTCACCTATGGCGTACTGAGATGATGGCTCGTCCGGGGAAGCCCGGAAGGAAGCCAATCATGGTGTTTCATGAGAACATCATGATGCCTTATCCTTGAAGTTTGGGTGAAGTCCAAAGAAAGAAAAAAGGGAAGAAAATACTAGGTGGAAAGCACAGGGCTAGCAGGCAAGGGGTCATGCGCGGTATGTTTTCTTTGGAGTAGCGCAATGGAAGCATGGTGGGCCCATGTTCGCAACACCGCATAAAGATCCACCTAGTGCAATGGTGGTCATTATGCGGTGTTGCGAACAAGTCCACTTTATTTCTTGTATACACGCTCAGAAGCTCAAGCAACACTGACTCCTTTGTGCCATGTAGGTGAGCATGCATGTTTTTGAAATGCTTAAATTGAAGTAAACGTCATGAAAAGCAAACGATTTTGGAAGAATGCAAATTTTGGCTTACATGCCATCTCTTCAAATTTTGCCCTAGAATTCGTTTTCAATGAATTTTAAAGCAGGTACACAATCATATCGCTGCTCATAATGAGTCATGTATTTTGATGGAGACCAATTGCACTTAATTGATACACCAAAGGATTGGGGGTCATTTAAATGGCATCGCGAAGACCCCACAAATCCCTACAACACCCCCACAAGGGAAATTGACAAAAGGGGGTCCTCTGCGGGGGGGCATTTGACAAAAGGGTGGCCTCTGCGGGGTTGCCCCTAGTAGGACCAGCTAGCCAACCGGTGCTAGTCTGGCGCCAGACTGGCACCGGTCCGGCAACGCGTCTACTGTACAAGGGATGCTTAGAGGACCCCCTTTTGTCAAATGCACCCCTGCGAAGGACCCCCTTTTGTCAAGATATCTCACAAAGTACCCCCTTTTGTCATTTTCCCATGAATAAATTACAGCGATCCCACCAAGCGCGCCAGGAAGTTGGGTGGTCGCCAAAGAACATGGGCCACACATGACTCTCGTGTTCCAGCGCCTCGTGGTCGAGCAGCCCATGTGTGGCTTGCTGGACTGGCTAGTCCACGGTCAAGACACCCACGCTCAAACATACCAATTGGACCCAATCAATCTTCTTGAAAAGAAAAATATATCGCTCCTCTCCAACCCTCACTACGGTCGTCCATCTTGCCCAAATTATAAAGATCCACAGGAAAATCAAATGAATGAAATGTCCACTGAACAAAGGCTTAAGGAGCTGCCAGCAGGCACAGACTTCGCATTTGTGCGTGTCCCCACAGAGGCACCCCTAGTCCTCAGCGCCGTCCAGCAAGGCCAGCTCGGACTTGACCTCCTCCGCCCGCCGCTCAAGCCGCTCACGCTGGGCGAGGGCCTGCACCATGGGATCTGGAAGCAACGGTGGCACCGATCACGCGATCTGTGCGGGACCTCATTCTGCTAACAGGGCCTGGGAAAGGACGGGGCACTGATGCACACATGCATAACCACCCCTGGTCTCCAATGGGCTGCTTGGCTACCCTATTGTGAGCCATCTTTGAGTCCTTGATGGCTTGAGTGCAATGGAATGGAATAATGACCCCTGCTCTTAAAAGGCCCTCACTCTCTGGCTGCCAGTGGGCTCATATGCCTAACCCACACCTACTAACTTCCATATGGCCGCAGTAGGCCAAAACCCACTGTTTACATCTGCCATGGTGGGGCAAATTGTGCTCCTGCACCATGAGGTGCATGTTGGCATTGACACGTTGATGGCTCGCATCAGGAAATGAAAAAAGGCTCTTGGCTCTCAAAAGATGGCCATCCGCTTACCTGCGCTTCCGTTTTCCCAAGCAGCTGTCAATCCCCACCCACCTGCTGCCCTGTGTGCCGCCTCACCCTCAGACAGCAGCTGGTTGAGCACGACCTTTTGCCGCTTCACGATGCCCTCGAGCAGACCCTCCAATTCCGACAGCGAGCCATTGACGAGCCTGGCAGCAAGTGGGGACAGAGCTGAGGCCCTTGGCCATCTTACATTGCCTCAATGGTACAAGGACAGTTGCTTTGCCAGAATGGGAGACAAGCAGCCATAAGCCATATCGCTGGTTAAATCCTTAGGTTGCAGTTTCCAGATCTTGAGCTACAGTACGGAACAAACCATCTCAAGGGAGGGAGCGCTTGGATCAAGCCGAAGATTTGGGCCTGCTCTAACGCAGGTCCCTAAATGAAACCTCTGTATTTCAATTCCCTGTAGAACTGTAGCAACAATACAAGCGTGCATGTGAGGACTGCCCAAGGAAAGTGGGTAAAGAACCATACGATGGCTTGATGGTCTTGCCACCATTGCACTTCCAGTTTGTGTTGCCCAACAAGTCCGTGTCAGCATTTTATACGATTCCAGCCATTGCACTCACTGCAGCAATACACACAAAACATGGCAGCACTATCCAATGGCAGAACTGCGAGCATGTCATGCATTATTTGTTCTATGGCCAGACAGTACCAATGCGAACCTTTCAGCACGATGGCGATGTCAGCCAAATAGGTGGCATGCAACACTGTAGCATCGAATCAGTGTTTGTTAATACCCATCGTGATACCAGGGATGGCGGTAATGTCACAAAAAATGTAGATCAATGCCAAGTGCCGCCATTGGGGTTCGTGGTTCTCATCGGAGAGGAAAACATTCAAATTTCACAATCCTTCCCAGAGATATGGTTCAGAACGAACAAGGGATGAACACTTAGCAAGGCAACAAAAAGGCATCTCACAATACAGCAACCACCGAAAAAGTAAGAAAACACTCAGGTCACCCGTAAGGAGCTGAATTCACAGAACTGGATTTATCAAGCTACTTAGCTGCTTTTGCGGTTAAGTAGCTTGCATCGTGCAGTCATGGACGATACAGCAATCGCAGATTCGCCACGCACAACAGAGGCCAATGGGGTGCTGTCCTCCCAACTTTAGAGCAGCACAGATTGAAGTGCTGTTGGTTTTCTGAGGCCAGAAACTGCATTAACAGAACAAGTGTCTGAAAACGGGTGCTTGTTGTGCTCGTCACCTGTCAGTGAAGAACGAGGTCTCATAGGGTGCTGGTGAGGGACGCTTTCCCAGCAACTTTTGGCACTTTCTGTTCTTCAACGCCTATACAATCCAATGGAGCTTCAACACAAACACTTCAGCACTTCAACAAACACTTCAACAACTTATAAAGTTTGTTCCATCAGCAGATGGGGCACAGAATTGAGGAACCATGGTACTATATTTAGCATTTCAACAAGCGATGCGACGCTTGACCCTATTTTGCAGAACAGCATTAATAGTGACACGACACAACTCATGAGAAATGCTGAAGAGCAAAGCTCTCGACACAGGCCATGCAAAATTTGTCTGACGTGCACATCACCAGCATCAAGGCAATCTGGTGAGCGGCTCCGTCCCCCTATTGAAGTCGCGCTTGAGGGCCGTGGCTCTATTGCGAGGCCAAAGCAACAAGGCAGGACCTGCCAAAACGTTGCCCCAAAGCCATGGCTGGCAGTCGCATGCACACCAATGCGAACAACACAAGCTGGTATTGACTCACTACCAAGGGCGGCGCAAGTAGTCTCCAGCGATGAACACAAAGTTCGTGTGCTCATCGCATCTCAAGCCTCCCAGACTCTGCCAAACAGTGATCATGCCTGGCTATTCCCATCTGGCGCTGGTGTTTCATTGTGGCCATCAATGCAACCAAAACAGAGACGCATCGACGCTGCTCTCAGTGCTATCAGCATGTGTTCCTGCTTCTGTTTCCCAGTCAAGGCTGATGTGGAACGAAATAATAATGCGCAACATTGGTTCAGCACTTTGCAGAAGAATAAACCCCTCTACAAGTGGCAAACAGAATATGCTTAATGTTCTACAGTACATCCCCCTACAGCTCACAGTTGCTGGATCAGTGTTGCCAGCTTTGACAACCCTGAGCAGAGAGGGAAACACCCAAAAAGCAAGCACTGGACCTTGTCTTCTTGGTAGAGTGTCCAGGAAGCCAGAGTTGGAAGCCAGGAGTTTTCTGCAAAATTCTCTGTTGAATCAGTTTGAAAATGACCCTTCTGGCCTCCAATTCATTGAGCCTTGCTTGATGATTTCTGTGGATACATATTATTCAGGTTGCCAAGTGCCCACCACAAGGACCCATGACTCCATATTTTCTCATCGAGGGGCGTAGGTGTATTGATATGCATGTCCTGTGACAACACGCAACGGCAAAAGACAGCAAAAGCAACATTCTCTTATGTTGATTCTGGAGTCCAAGAAGGAAAAATGGAAAATCAACAGCAGTGGTTGTTGACCAGGGTGGCGGGTTTCTGGCAGACTCACCCTATGAGAGGTGGTGGTCTCCCCAGACACCAGGTTGACGGTGCTGGACAGCAGCTGGACCTGCCCGCTGCTGATCTCCTTTCCCAAATCCGCCCATTCCCAGGACTCTTTCTCTGTGTTGAAGTCGTACGTCAGGCAGTGCTCCCTAGTGAGCGGCCTGCAGTACATCCAGATGTTTCTCAACGGTCAGAAAGCATTGCATGACATGCTCGCTTTGCTTGCAAGCCAGTGACCACTGGATAAACTGCTGAAAGAATGATGATACACTGGTATGAGTACTGCTGTGCAGCCACCACTACATTCAGGCTGCCACGAGACCTGCCACAAAAGCTGACATGGAAGTGCTGTACATTGGGACACACTCATATAGAAACAAAAGAAAAGGATTGCAACAGCTCCATACACACCTGTAATCAGTGATCACAGCCTCCACCCATTGTGGGTCATTGTCCTCCCAGAAACATTCCACTCGGTGCCCGATGAGGGAATTCACCCCACTGGGACCGATCTGGTGCAGGTGGATGCCACCCACATCGGAGACTGGTGTCCCAATCGTGGATGTGGATGTGTTGCCATCGTCGTCACTGGCTGACTCATCGTTGCAGGGCAGTGGAGCTTTGGGCATTTTGGCCGACTGCCTTGCAACCTTCTTAGGAGGTCTGAAGAAGTGGAGGTGAGAAGGGCCAATTAAGGTGCAATGGCACAACAGCGTTGCTGCCAGTCTGAGTGCCCACCTTATCACCCTTGTGTGTTGTTCTGCTTTGATTGCATTGAATACATAATTAAACAAATTGTAGATTTATCTGATACAACTCAGAATCAAACAGTTTTTCACGGTAGAAAATGTAATTCAGCAACTCAACAACGGTCAAACAAAAACAAATTAGGCACCTTGTTCAACAACTATGCTGTCAACTTAATTCTATTCAATGTCATCAAGAATTGGGCACGAAAAAGAAGCCAAAGTAGAAGCACACACCAGCTGTAGGAAAGGCCTATCACTGCATTACGGCCTCAGTGTTGGCAGTGGTGGTGTAGACTCAGGACAATGACAACTTACACTGGCACGACTTGCAGGTCAGACAGGATCGAAGTGAGCTCTTGATGCAGCAAACTTGATCTCACTCACAAGCACTCTGCTGTCAGACCATATGTCAACATCTTCCTCATACACGATACTCACAGGTGGAGAGACAAAAGTACCCAACATGACACGTAGACTGCAGGGATTTGATGACCTGACAAGTTTGCTCTTGGTGCTGCAATCCGGACTATATCTACAGCCCCTCTCCCGCCATCTTGCATTAACAGTCCTGGTAATCCCTCTCTCCAAGTGGAAAGACGCAAGCAGCCTCAGCGCGTGGTGGCACCTGCTCCAGTCAACTTGTCGCATCGATCGCACCCACACAAATCAAAGCATCATAGGCCCTTCCTCGATGGCCTTGTGTGCTCAGCTGTACTTTGCTGCGACTAACAAAGAACAACACCAACCACCTCAATGCGTACCTCCTTGCTTTTGGGGTGTCCGGTGCCGATTGTAAAACTGGAGGGGTTGCACAACGCCTGGAATGTGGGGCTATTGTTGCTGCACTTTGGGCAGCTGGGACGTCAGCAACCGTCTTTGGCATACTCAGGCCCCTGAAAGTAAAAGAGCACAAGCTGTGGGTGTACATCCACAACAAAAGCATGGAGGGCACGACCAAATATTCAATTCTGTATAAGGACTGCTTTGTCCTACCAAAAAATTAACTAATAATTGCAATTTTGGGGCAACAACAACAGTTAGTTCAGTTGGCGAGAGAGCGCTTTGCTTGCAGTCAAATGGGGCCAGGCTATGTGCTGATCATCTCTCTCCTGGTCAGGATGCAGGATGTACGACACTCTGTCTTGCTCCATGGAGCAACAGCTGCACACAGTGTTCTGGGTTTCACAGGAAATACACAGGTAAAACAAAGGCATGCACAGTAAGAACAAAAGCAATGGAGTCAGCTGCAGAGGTGAGTAAGAAATGGTGCAGTGGACATATTTTGCATAGACCATTTGAGTCTCTTTTCCAAAGGAGGATTGATGCTAAAAAGGTGCAAAGATGATGGAAAAGTCTTTGCATGCAACCAGGGGGTGTATGGCAAACCAAAACGCAAGCAAGCAGTCACAATCCATCAAACAAAAGGTGTACACCTTTTCATGTGGTGTTCATGCCAACCAAAGGCAATGTGGCAATGCCCAGCAGCATGCGATCTGCACAGGAAGGCAGGCGCCGGTGTCGTGTGGTGCATAATGATACTACATGTATCCTGTGCTGACCTGCAAGCTGTTGGCTTTGTGCACAGGCGCCCTTACCATGGTGTCGAGGGCATAGGTTGTTGCTGCTAGACTGCATGCAAAGGTTTGCGATTCCAACTTTCAAGTTCCAGAGTTGAAACTCCAACGACGATTCATTTCATATTCTTTGTCAATACCTGCTGAGCTCCTTGATTTCTGGATCCTCAAGAACCTCCTCCAGGTACTTCTGCGCAGTGGCGGGGGGGCCATTGAGCTACCAGGATGGACAGAATAGGTGGGCTGAGGACCACGCACATTCGGGGCGTGCCGCGGGGTCTTTACCATGTGGGCATCCTGGGATATCTTCAGGGTCTTGCGGAGGCTGCTCAGCAGTTTGTGTTTCGACTGCAGGGCGACACGACACCCCTTCAGCAACTTGTGCCGCAGCGATGGCTTTGGGTTGACAACTTTCGCCGCCTTGTGATGCGAATCAACTCCCCGCCACCCGGGCCCTCCACACACGCCCTTCGGGGGCGTTGCCGTGGCCAGGGCGGGCCGGTTTCGATCGCAGGGCGCCGCGCCAGCGCGGCAGGTCGCCCAGAGATCCCGCATCAGCCCCTCCGTCTGGTCCCTCGATTAACACTTGAGCTCGGCGCCGCGCGGGAACACAGCGACGCACCGCGGGAGTCCGGCCGCTGGGACTCATCTTTCTTCCCCGCTCCCAGGCCTCCGGCCCAACCGATCGACGCGCAGCAACGCGCGCAAGCGCCCCGCCAATTGGCAGCGGCGGCGGCCCCGCTCGAAGCGTCGCCGCGAGCTCCCGATCACACCCCTGCCTTGCGGCCACCACGCCCCGCCACCGTCCGCGCGCACGCGACGGCCAGGATGCGCGACCGCCAGCCATCCGCTCCGCGCCTGTCGAATCCCCAGGATGACCTGGCGATTCCGGCACGTCGTGGGACGGGGAGAAGGGTGTTGGGGGTGGGGGGGGGGGCGTTGAAGTGGCGGCCCGGCTCACCCAGTCCAGCTTTTGCGCGGACAGCACCCGCAGGCAGTTCTTGTACGCGACGGCCTGGGACTCCGCAAGGGGCGCGTCGAACGGCATCGCGGCCACGGGCGCTGCGAGGCGGGCGCGGGGGGGTGAGCCGGCGGGGCGGCGGGCACCTCGTGGGCGCCGGGGACAGTAGGGCGCCTGCGTTGGGCGGGAGTGTCGAGATGCAGCCCCTGAGACGCGTGCTTTGGGCCTCCATGGCTCTGTGCAGACGGGTGATCAAGTTCTGTTCCGTATTGTGCGCATTTTATGCTACCTCTGTCTCAAAAGTATTGTCCGAATTCCTTTTCACGAAAACGAAGATCAAAACGTGCAAGTCAGAAAAATTGACCTAAACAGTTCTAACACTTCTTTCAGAGAGCTATCCATAACAACCTCGAACGTTGCAAACGGCCCAGTGGTTGTTGAGTTATGCCCCGATGTGCCAAGGCAGTGTTTTGGATGTTGTAAGCGCTTTGTCACTGCCATGGCGAGCTCGTCTCGCCTATCGAGAAAGGCAAAATCGGCTGAGCTGCTATTGGGGGAGCACTATGCCTTAGTCCTCAGGTGTGTGCTTGCAATCGGTGCCTCTAGCGACTGCATTCTATATGGGAAGGCACCAGAGATTGCAACCTAATTTGGAGTTTCGATGAAGACTGAGATGAGGTGATGGTACAGAGCTATGGAACAACTGGATCAATGCAATAGCATCGATCTTGGAGACGAGCCAAGGTCAGGACGGCCTTGCCTCCTAACGCTAACCAAGGGGAATCGCCGAGGGACGATGAGGATAGAAGAAAATTTTATTCAAGAAATGCGTCCCAACAAGTACTGCAATTGGTGGATAGACTTTACAGTCGCTGCCCTGGCGTGGAAACTTCTGGAGTACCGCCGCAGCGAGGGTGCGATAGGCAGAGATGGAAGATAACAAATCACGACTCGTACTATTCGTTGCCCGTTTTCATGTATGTTGAACTGTTGAACTTCGACGTACTATGTTGGAATGGTGGATGAACCTAGGGTATCATATAGATAGAAGAGAATTTCTGTGAGAAATGTGTCCAATCGAATAGTGCAATTGGTGGATGGGCTTTACACTCGCTGCCCTGGCGTGGAAACTGTGGAGTACCGCCGCAGCAACCCATCGTTATATGTGATACATATCACCCATTCCCAAGTATGTTGAGTGGCTCAATTGTGTTCAGAGGTGAACCCTTTTTGCCACCTGCCTCAGGTGATGTGGGTGTTTGTGTGTCCGCGTTTGGTATTACAACTATGCCAAACCCTTGCTGCAATGGCCGGGAAGACTTGCAATGGGAGTGTGGTACGCAGTAGTACCAGCCGTAGCAAGTGGTGCAGGATTGCATGCATACACTGGAACTTTACACACGGCTTGTGTGTTGTTCAGTTCTCCAAATCACTCCATGTATTACAAACCGCAGAATACATGACCTGGAAAACGCCCACACACATTTATCAAGCATGCAACCAACATAATTCGAGTTGCTGGAAAATGGAAACCCCTTAGCAACTTCGTCTTGACCTTGCCGTGGTTGGAAAGCAAGTACCTATGGGTAATAACGGACCAAAATTATTAATCAACGGATATTTTGTTATGGACCGGATGCCGCACACATCATCTGTTAATTTAACGGCAAATAACGGTGAAGAAAAAATGAGAGCCAGATTTTGCGGATGGCAGTACGGCAAATAGCGGATTGGATACTAGCGGACGAATATCACACTCAATTTTACCGACCGGACTTAATGGACCGGACGGCACCCGAGTGTGGCCACCTCTACTTATCATGTCTCTCTCCGCAAATATGGCAAACAGATGCTGTAGGTGCCTCTGTCTCCGCTGTCTCCTTTTGTGCGTCCGTGATCACGAGGTCTTGGTCCCAAATCTTTGAGCCCCTCCAGATCGGCTTGGAGAGCTTGGAAGTGCAGGTCCCGTCAGTCCTCTGGACCGGCCTGTCTGGGGCCGCACTAGTTTCCCTGCGGGTTAGAGGGTGCTGTCTGGGTTCCAGCACCCTCAATCTGGCTG
>CAJHUC010002150.1:0-18225 GCA_905146915.1 Ostreobium quekettii
TGGAAGCATCTCCCCAAGATATTTTTGACCTCCAAGGGCGAACCTCGGCATACTCCGACACCTTAATTTGTCTAACTTTCACGTTGACGCTGCAAGAGGCAACAAATCTCTCTGTCGTGGGGGCAGAAGTTTTGGTTTGGGAAGCCATCAACATCATCTTGATTGTTGCCTTCCTGCGATGGGCCAAGGACTACAAAGTGAGGGGCATATTGAGACCCCTCAAAGAGTCGTACAGGAGGAAAGCAAGCTGCATGATTAGAAATTGTACCAATGTGACCGATTGTGCAATCGATGGAATTATGACAAGTTATGAAGAGCAAATGATTCCGTGCATCAAGAGATTGGGGCATGAGCTTTGTGTCAACAATTTCCCTGAATTGACAAAGTCGGAGTTCTATCTGACCTACATTTCGGGGCTTGTGTCTTATTTGGGGCCCAATTTGGGCGAGAGCGCGATCGAGATGATGGCAACATGGGTGAAGGAGCAAGTGTTTATGGGAGCGGCAACACTCAGAATGGATGGCACAGCAACTCTCCATTTTGCTGTCGCAACTTCGTTGACAACGTGTGGAAGTGGTTGCATTTCATCGTCATGAGTTATTTGTTGTCTCCTGAAGGGTCTGGAGAAAAGAAACTATATCATGGGGTCCCGCAGATATGCAATGGGCTCTGCTCGGTTCTCTACATAGTTGCATTCTGCTTTCCTACATTTTTCGTCTGGATAATACCGAGGTACTAATTTCCTTGTACTCTGTTCACTACTATCAACAGCGTCCTGCAAAAGTAAAGGTGTAGCTCGTGCCGCGTTCAAATGGTTTCCACTGAATGTTTTGCAGGTATTTGCTAGAGCCACTATGGCGGGGCTCCACACATGCCAAGGGGGTGCTACGTGGGTGAGAAGGACCAGAATAAAAGTGGAGATAAGAGCTGAACCGGGCACAAAGGACAACATCGTATGCAGCATTGCACCGTTCATCTGCCGGACCCTGTTGAAGCCCTGGATCTAGTTTGGCGCAATAGCGAATCAAGGAGAGATGGGGTTGGTTGCCCAAGATGGCAAGATTGCCATTGATCCATAGTTCTGGAACAACGAGTGCCAGGGAATAATGTCACCCTTCAGGCACATAACATCGTTGGACCTGGTGGATGCATGGCCTGCATTTGGTGTTGAAAGCACCACCACTGAGGGAAGCCAATTCCACACTCTCACATAGGCTTCCAAGGTCAGCATGACTACAATTTTAACATTTATATATGATATCTCAGGGTGGATACAGACGTTCGCAAAAGCTGATGACGTTTGGGAGAGCATTGTGGGCGAAGACTGGATTGAGCTCAGCGACTTTCTCCCTTCAATTGTATTGTATATTGGTTTAATGAAGGTTCAGTCGATGTTGCTAGAATGTTTTCCTGGCAGCGTGCTACTGGCTGCTAGAGGTGGCCACTCAAAGATGCCATCCGGTCCGTTAAGTCCGGTTCGTTAATTTTTATCAGCTGTCCGTTAAATTTCGTTAAAGAAAAAGGGAGAAAAATTCAGAAAAAACGAAAAAATCCAAAAAAATCGAAAAAACCCCCAAAAAATCACAACAACTGCGGCTAGTTGAAAATCTAGTATGCATAGGTTGAAATAAAATACAAACATACTCTTTAATAGCGAATTCCATAAACTATAAGTATGACTAAAACCCAAAAATCCCCAAAAAATCCAAAAATCCGTTCATTTTTGTCTTTTTTCGTTATTTTCCGTTAATTAACGGAAAATTAACGGAAATTAACCTCTGTCCGCTATTAACGGATCTAGGTGGCCACATCTAGGCTTCGGTTCAAACTGAAAGGCCCCTATCAGCACTATTGGCAACGGGGGCCCAATGTAGCACAGAGATCAAGTCCTAATGTGCGATTCCCAGATTGTTGAAATTTGTGCCCATCTTGGAGATGGATTGTCCCTTTTGCTGTTTTGCCATTCGTGCCTTGGTGCTGTTTGGGTGGGATTTGTGGCAAGCATTGGGAGATCATTGTAGACCGTCAGCAGAGGGACGTTGTCTGAGCTCAGCAAAGATGTCAATTTTTTCATGTTGGCAAAGATGTCCATTCAGTCAGTGAGTGAGTGAGTCACTCATTCATTCATTCATTCATTCATCCATTCATTCATTCATTCATTCATTCATTCATTCATCCATTCATTCATTCATTCATTCATTCATCCATTCATTCATTCATTCATTCATTCATTCATTCATTCATTCATTCATTCATTCATTCATTCATTCATTCATTCATTCATTCATTCATTCATTCATTCATTCATTCATTCATTCATTCATTCATTCATTCATTCATTCATTCATTCATTCATTTTCTGCATTTGCATCTGGGATGTGAAGGACAGTGGGACAAACCTACAGGCTGGTGGGTAGAAATGAGCGTGCGAGCATGTACACACAAATCCACTAGCTTCAATACTGTAAGGGTTGCAGCTTTTGGGAGCACTAGTAAAAGTCGGACATGATACTCCGTGTTGTGTGAGAATGGCAGCCAGCGGCTCAGTGTACTAATCATAGTAATTGGACATCAAGCCTCGTGCCATTCAGACATGCATGGAGAGGGCCAGAGCTGGGAATAGCCATGTAGTTTAGGAAATCATTATACTTGTGAGGGCCGTAGCTTAGAATGCCCAAATGCACTAGGCAATCCCTTGTATTAAATCAATGTGTACCATAGACAAATAGTTAGGGCCGCGAATAGGGTGAGACAATGGGTCGCTTGGGGTGCGATGGGAACCAAGGAGGCACACGGGGAAATAAGGGGACAAATGGGGACACCAAAGGGCACAACACGCTGACAAAGGGGTTATGTAAACCCCAAGTAATAATTATGTCAGCGGCCGCTCGGCTGGCCAGCCGACGGCCTATATAAACAGGGCACCCAAGTGCCCAAACTGTAATCCAAAATTGCCGCCACACTTCAGAGCCGTTTGCCGCTGCCTTGCCACCTCCCTCACGGATACTCGCAGCCGTCCACGAGCCCGTCGCTCAGGACTTTCAGTCGCTGCCACACGGGACAAACAATTCGTCCCCTTACAAATACTGATACCCAACATTGAGCAACAATTGCGTGCTGGCAATCCGTTGGTGTTTACTAAACCACTGAAACACAGCTAGAGGATTCTACTTGGCACTAGTATATTGTAACTTATTTCTTATGCTGGATCTTGCACAAGCGACATACATCGATAAGCAAAGGACAAGGGCTGAGGTAGTGTACACTAGTGTGAGCATGGGTGCATGACCGCAATGCAAATGATGGAGCAACCACTGCAAGATTGCCCACTTCTTCTGACACGCCCTCTGACCATTTCCGCCAAGCCGGGCTCCTTTGTCCCGACTAGGTCTACACACACACTGGACTATTGTTTGTCCCAATACAACCCGAGGTACCCACAACTTGTGTGCCCAGTCACCCTCGGACACACTAGGCTCCTCTGAAGTAGAAGATGTGGCCATACCTCTCATATAAGTCCCGGGCGGTAATCGTCATCCACCCAAAAAGCCTGTAATCCCATTCTGATGGGATTCAATACACATCGATGTACCGCCATATGGCAGCACTATGCTAGTCGCCCTAGTGGCGGATGCAATCCTTGGGTGCCTCCAAAGCGAAGCAAGCCAACGCCCCACCCGCGCGAAGGTTGTGGTGATCAAAGGCGCCGGGGGGCAGAACGGGCGAGGAGGCCAGGAAGTCCCGAAACCATGATGAAAGCGTGTGGGAGGATGGGTCGCGTTCCCCCAGGAGAGTGTAGAAATGTGAGGGCGCCCCGCCCGCGTTCGCCCAGGCGCGATCCCGAAGAGCGCCCCAATGGAGGAGAAGATCCACAACTTCGGGAGCGCCCCGGGCCGGCCAGGAGTGGAGGTAGATGGACGGGTCCAGTTTGAGCTTCAGTTTGGTGCGACGCTCCCGGAAGACGACAATGCTATCCGCCACCCACACATCGTCTAGCATAATGAAATGGCCACTTTGGGCCCGGTTGAAAAAAATAAAGTCCAATAGGGCAGGGACAGTCGCCCGCAACCAAACCAGGTCCTCTGTCCATAGGCCTAGCTCCAGAATGCAGAGCATCAATGTCGCTGGCACCGGATCATGCGAGGAAGTTGGCTCCGGGCATTGGCGACGCCAAGGCCGGGTGAGCAAATGGGTCACCCGGTCGAACGCCAAGAAGTGGAGATGGCCCACCACCTGGTGGATTATTGAGATTGCAGCTAGATACTAAGGGAGGCTGCGGACGCCCACCCAGCCCTCCTCCCGCAAGAAACGAATGTAGTGGTAGATGGTGGATGGTCGGGTGGGAATCGCCTGGAGTTCCATGGAGGCGCAAAAGTGTTGGAACTTGACGAACTTGGTTTGCATCGAATGACGCGTTGATTCCGTGTAGAAAGATAAAAACTCGGAATACCTCCATGCGCAGTCCGGCTACAGAAGGCCATCCACATCCAACCCGTAGAGGGGATGGTGTGTCAGCATGGGCTCATGCACTGGCAACGGGTTATCCGGGGGCATGGCCGCCTCCCCGGAAGGGGACCCGGCACCCGCGCTCAAGGCTGAAGCTGGGGACAGATGTGGAATGCCCAAATTCCACTTCGGGGGAGGAAGCACGTCCGGAAGGCTCGGATCCCCACAGTGAAACATCCCCGGATGGCGGGGAATCAGACACTCCTCTACCGCAAGATTCCGGAGTGGGGGGAACCAAAGCGAGCTCGGCCAATCCGGCACGACGACAATGGCCTCCACGGCGGGCCGGGCGGCAAGGAAGGAGACGAGCCAGGGAAGGAGGCACCACGGGGGATTGCACCAATTGGTGTCCCCCGTCCAGTCCTGAAGAAAGGCATCCGTCCCCGTGCTCCCCACTTCCGCGCGCAGGCTGTTGTACCTTGGACAAAGGGTATTCGCCACGGAAGCAAAGCGGTTGCATGTCCGGCGACCGAAATGCCACATTAGCTGGCGGAAGATGGCCGGATGCAGCTGGCAGTTGGAGTGGAGAACGGCATAAAGGCTCTGTAAGAAAAAGCACGCCAATGGGAAGGCCAAATGTAAAGAAATGGCCAGGCCACAAAACCGGGCCCAACCCCAGGCGACCACATAGCGACAAGAATGCAAAGCTTTGGCCTGATTGGCCACCAATATTGCCTTCTCAGGAGGGACCTCGAATCAACAATGCTCAATGTCTACAATCACCCCCAAATGCTTCTTCCGGAGAACGGGAGTCTATTGACATTTGCGTTCCTTGAATTGGATACCCAGCGAGGCAAAAATACCCTCACAACCCGGACCAATGAGTCAAATGGGCGGCATCATGCATTGCCGCCAAAAAATCATCCAAATAAGCCAGCAGAATGGCTGGCGGTTCCTTGGTATAAAGTCGAAAGTAATTAACTATTGAGTCATCCCCTGCTAAGCGACCAAAGCGGAAATTATTCGCGGCGTTGGTGCAGCTGCCCGGGGACCTCAAGAAACGACCCACTACAAGCATGAATTGAGTGAAAAAGAAAAGGGCCAAGGATAGACCAAACGGAAGGGCCCAACAAGCAAAAACCTTGTCTCCTATACAAAATTGGAGGAAGCATTCCTCTGACTGACGCACGCACAAGTGATGGTAGGCATCCTTGATATCAAATCCTACCAATGAGTCATTTTGGTTTAGTAAGTGATGGAAGTCGCGCAATTTCTCGTACCGAAGGCCCAGCTTGTAAAGGTGACGGTTGACCCGTCGCAAGTCCACACATAGGTAGTACTTTGTGACTCCATCCTCCCGCCACTTCTCCACAAAGAAGGTGTGGGAGATCTGCAAATTCGGGCCCGGCTCCACTTTGACGATCGCCCCCGATGCGAGGTATTCCTTGTGGATCAAATGCCAGGTTGCTCGCTTCTCCAGCGATCAAAGCGGGTAGGAGCCCTCGTCAAAGGGAGCCGGGGGTCCACGCAATCCCCAAAGGAGGGGGGTCCCGGAATGGATCCATTGGAGGACGCATGATGGAGCACCGATCCGGCGCCATGCGGAAAGGCGGCCGGGGACCCGGTTGTATGGAAAGTCCTTCACGGGGATGGCTTGGGGGATGCGGCCAGAGCTCGTGCGCCCTTGTGGGACTTGGGGCTGTTTGACAGGGCTGAGGTTGACGGGGCGGCGGCCAACTTCTTGGTGGCTGCAGTCTTGGTAGTGTGCTTCAATTCTTGAGTAAGAAGCTCCTTGCGCATGCGCTCAATGGTCCCATCAACACGCGCCGTCTCAAAGTGTAGGCCACGGTCGGCGAGGCAGATCTCTGCCTGAATGGCCCGCCACAAGCCCTTGTGCTTGGCATGGATGCGCTGCAAGTAGAGCTGGTCGTGGAGGGGCTCGGTGACCTCCACGTACGAATACAGGTAGGGGAGAAGGAATTCCCGGATGGACGCCGGGAGATCCGGATGGGCGGCCACCTCCACGAAGGCTGCAGTCGTGTCGAACAGCCAGGAGGCTGGGGGGGCCCAACCCTCATACTCCTGGAAGTAGCCGGAGTTCACGCCCAAGGCATTGGCAACCGCGCTCCCTTCGGCAGTGTCGTGGACGTCGAACCAATACAGGGAGCGGGCTCCCACCAGTCAGGAAACCAACAGGCTTCGATAGCGGAGCTCAGAATATGGTTGTTGAACCGGTGAGCTTGCTCCCGGCGCCATTGCTTAGTAGGGGAGGGGTTCATAGGCAAGAAACTCGGCGAGGAGCCGGAGGTCACAACCCACTCTGTGGGTCCGGGTTGTGCCAAAGCTTTGGCGCAAAGCGAAACAAGATAGAATGGGGACCGAGGGGTGAGCCTAAGTAGCCCCCCCCCCCCCGCTCGCGCCCGCCAAAGCCCGCCGCTCCCAAGGGCGCCAAAATCCACTGGCCCTCCTTGAACGTGGCGAACTGGCCACTGACCAAGGTACGGGGGGACAGAAACCCCGGGGGCCGCCCAAAACAACCATACTTAAGTAGCACTGACCCAATCGGGGCCAGCGTGCCTGCCCCACGTCGCCCTGGGCGGAAACCCCTTAACAAGATAGTTAATCCCATTTCTGCGCCACTGATCTCAGACCCTTCCAGAACACTTATGCAATGATGTGAACTTGGCCAGACAGGCTGGTGCTCACTCCTTTGCCAAGATTGCATTGCGAGCACCCGGGTTTGAGGAATTTCTCGCCCAAAGTCCTAAGCGCCCAGCCACGGGATGTGGTGGCTGCATTGGGCGAGAGGCAGGTGCACCCGACAATTATAAGTTAATGTTGGACCAAACGGGTTGCTAATGACGCCGCACCTCCTTCAAAAGTTTCCCCGTGATTCTGAAGCCCACCCGGCGCATGGGAACGATTCGCTTGATCGCCCCGGGGTAGCGATCGTACCTCAGAGAGTTGACTTGATCACCTGAAGCCACTTGGGGCAGCGTCTGTCTGATGGGACGGGAAGGGCAAGGGATGAAGGCAGGGAGAAAGGGCGAGGGGACCAGGGCCAGAACACGTGCACATTCTGTTTGTGTGAAATCATGTCAACAAGAATAACTGAAGCGCCACGAGGCATCTTGAGTTCAAATGCGCCTCAGACTCACAACCGCAGATGTATACACCGAAACGGAGCCGTCAAACCAAAACGAAAGGCTGCACCCAACCATCGCCGATCAACTGGCAAATCTATCACCATTCTGCAATGCAGGTGCACTGCCAGCCGTGCTCCAGCCGTGCTGCAGGAGTTCTGTTAGTATCCCCTCTGCCGTCAGTCCCTTATGGCTGGGTAGGATGGTGAAGCGCCAGCTGACAATCAGGAATGCAGATCCGAGCCAAAAAATCGTTCGAGCCAGATACAAAGTTCCCCCCTTGGCTGCAAGTGCGCGGCCAAGCACCGCAGCTCAGGAGACATATTTAACAGCGCACCATTTATTTCTTCCCTAAACCATACAGCAGCCCCCTTCTCACGATGATAAAAAAGCATCTGTCACCTCGACCAAGAGCTGTCCGCTGCAGGCCGCGGGCGAGGGACGAAGCTGGCACCAGCGATATCCAGGGGTAGATCTCCCTGTGTGCCTTGTGCATGGCGGCCCATGCACACCAGCCGGACGCCATGTCCCAGAGTCTCCCTTCCGTTCCCCCTCGCTCACTGTGCTGGCCAATTCAGCTGCGCCGCTCTCTCGGGAAGGTGGTCATCACCATAGGCCGCACTTCGCGCAATAGTGACCGCAGCCACCCTCACCACCAAACACGAGTCGTGCACGCGCGTCAACAGATACCGACCCTCTCCTTCACCGCCCTCTCCCCCGCCCCTAAAATCGCAAGTTTGAAGCTGAAATATCTTCAAGGCCCGACGTTTCGGCAAATTATCACCCCTCGTATCCTGTCACATATCCCTTGTCCTGAAGGAACCCGAGCATGGCATCCTGCATCTCCTTGATGGCCTCGAACGGGCTCTTCTCCCCCTTGCCGCACTCCAGCACCCCCCGCCACTTGGCTGGGTCGTCCTCCCACAAACAGTGCGTCGCCCCCTCCAGCACCACCAGCTCCGACTCCGTCCCCTCGGGCAGCTGCGACTGGAAGAACTCCGCGTACTCCCTGGGCTCCACGCCGTCCATGTCCCCGGCTATGAACAGGACGTCCACGCCTGCCAGCCGGCTTGCGCCCTCCGTGGCGAGGTCGCACAGACCGCCGCGCAGTTTGCAGGACGGGGAGACGTGCATGGAGACCTGCACTTGGAGGCTGTTCTCTTCCTTGGCAAGGACGGTGGCCAGCATGCTGAGCGCCCCGCCCATCGAGTGCCCGCCCACCGCCAGCCTGTCCACATCCACCCTGCCCTCTGCGAAGGAGCCGGGCTCAGAGTTCTGCGCCACCATGTGCTGGAGGCCGTACACTATGTCGTCCACCCACGCTCGCAGAAGGGCCTCGTCGAATTTCAGTATCAGCTCCGCGGTTGAGTACTGAGAGATGACGACCACGCCGTGGGAGGCCAACTGGTGGAAGGTCCTGAAGTGGTTCTTGGGCGACACCTCGAAGCCCGGGGAGAACGCCAGGACCGGAAACGGCCCCTTGGAAGAGATGGCCTGCTCGTCGTTGCGCTTTGCGCCCTCCGGGGTGGCCTCAATGGGAGCCTCATCGACAGGGAACACCACCAGCGCCTTGAACGACGTCTCCGTGGACTTGCTGTTTTGGATGATGGACGGCTTGGGCCGCTGCACCTCGACTATGCGGTAGTTTACCTTGAAGGGGCCGGCCGGCGGCGGCTCGTAGAGGTCCATGAACGTGGGCAAGTCCTCAAGGGGCGTGTTTTCGACTTCTTCTTCAGACAGGCCCAGGAACTCGGGGTTGAGCACGCCGTTGATGCTGGAGGCCGCGTAGGGCTGGCATTGGTCCAGGGTGGCCGGGTTGTCGATGAACTGCTCGAGGTCGTCGGGGATGGGGAAGGTGATGCCGCAGAAGCCCGCCAGCGAGGCGAAGCCCTGAGAGGCGTCCCCCTCCAGCAAGCCGCGGGCGACCTGGTTGGGAGGCACGCAGGGCCGAATGGGTAAGGAAGGGGGTAAAAGTAGCGTTGGGCAGTAGTGCTGTCACTTTACTACAACCCAGTACTGTCACCTCCACTGTACCATACTTGGTTTCTTGAACAAGCAACGTTGCGAACAGAAAGGATGATACAAGTGCGCATGCTACGTGCTGGCAACATCAAATCTGTGAAATGGCTGATGCATTTTCTACATTTGGAATTCCTTGTGCAAGGGCAAACGTGGTGCCTGTTCTGGTGCGTTCACGGCGGATTGCCGTCTGTTGCCTTGCAAAATTTTCCTGGTAAGAGAACAATCCAATTGAAAGAGCTCTATCCAAATACGCAAATAATGCAATTGATATACACAGACAATGAATTTGCAATCGAATCAAATAGGCCATAATACAGGTAAGAGAATTCATCATAGACCTCTCCCATAAACTGCGCTTTTAGTGCTTTTCACACCCCAATCATGAATCCCAAAGGAATAGATATTTTTTTGGCGGGCCTCTGGGATGTTAAAAAATCCGCACAGTTCTTTTGATTTAACTATAAAAATTCATCCGCAAAACTAAATGTAGTGCGCATGCAGGACATGTGTGCGCATTGTACAATACCAATTTGCTATCCTTGGCAGCAATGGACCGCACAAACTTCTACCCATGCCTCTCAAACATTCTACAGCGCCGGGATGGTATGCCAGTCCGAAATCTTCAGGCGGGTACGAATCCACTCAGTTAAATCGGAAAGACAAGCGACAGTCAAGTCCAAAAATCAGTTTAAAGTGAATTAAATCAAAAAGAATCAGTTTAAACTGAGCACAAAATTTAGTGCTCATCCTCACCTGGAGTTCGCACAGGCAGTTGCCTTCATCGACGAAAAATCTTCCGGCCCTGCAGCAGGCGTCCAGATCCGCCTTTGCCAAGTTGTCTGGCGCGCATTCCTGCAGCCACAGGCCCACGTCAGCAGTGATTAAGTGACGCAACAACCACGATCTGGGCTCCCAGCAAGGTTACTATACTCCAAAGATGAACAAAGAAAACGTGCCTAGGTTTGTTTCAAGGTTTTCGAAATGAAAATACGCTAATTTGATGATTTGCAACTTTACACATCCCCGAATATTGATACTTTCAATTTGCTTTAAAATTGCAACATATGCCCCACTCCGGCAAGCGCACCTTCACGTAAATCCGAATGAGTTTCGCTGCAAATTTAATGTGAAACTTTACAGTTTACTCGCGACTAAAATACAATTCATAACATCTCCCATTGCGTTGTCAGGCGACTGGAAAATTTCCCCAAAGTTCGCTCTTTTGGCTAGCATCACATTACTGCAAATATACTTGCGCTCCAACGAAAGGTTATCCGCGTTCCCACCTCTGGCCACACTTCGTCGAAATATGCCACGCATTCATCCAAATGCGTCGTCTCCACAACGTTCTTGAAGGGCTTGCCCTTCAGCTGCTTCTTCAAGAGGCTCTTGGCCTTCGAGAAGTCGTATTCATCTGAGAGCGCACGTTCCGTGAGCATCAAAATCGAGCAAGATTGTGAAAAACAGGGGGGAAAAGCCGCTTGATTTTTGGGTACAAAGCTTCATCCGCAGTCGTCTGCAGCCGAATGGCGCCCTTCATATGACGGACTTTCAATCCACAGAAATTTCCACCAGGTGCATACTTGTCAGGGCTATGTATGCCATCCAAATTGCCAACTTCAAGACTGTCCAATAGTTTGCATACAGTTGTGAAAGGCCTTCAGCGAGGGCCGCACATGGCTGCAAGAATTAGCGACAGCTTGCGTCTTGTGAAACATTATCACAAGATACAAAGCTGGCATTCACTCTGTCGGACATGTCGGGGGCGGACGCACATCTTAAAGCTGTAAATTTACAATGTGCGCTCGACGTTGTTCATCAATTAGAGACAGCATATTAGCCGATATGCATTCATATAATTTATTCTAAATGAGTTAACATGGCCTAAAATCGTACAACAAAAGTGCAAACCCTGCGGACTTGTGAAAAGTGGCCAGGGAACTACCGGCTTTTTGCAAAAACATGGGTCAATCTTTGCGAGAACAAGGTGAGCGCGGTGGTGTTCGGGGAGGAGAGAGGGCAGGCCCGTTGCAAATGACATGGATATCGAACACGGTTAAGCTCGCCCCAATATCAGCTTGAATATGGGCACTTGCGTATCGGCGTTCGCCGATGAATGCGTAATCGTCTACTCAGAGGGGTACCTCTGTGTTTGTAAGTTAGTGTAAATACGATGCAGCAACCGCAGGCAGGCAGCCTTCTACGCGCGAACACACTGTTTCAAAACATCGAAGTGCGGCCGTTGCTGACAACGCGACACAAATTTCCAAACACCAATAATGTAGCACGTACCCTTTTGCAAGAGAGTCCTCTGCCCTGCATTGATATCTTGGGTGAATTCTGGCTCGGCCTGCCACATGCATAAATTCTACTGAGATAGCCTTTTGGCGAACGCGTGCACAACTCGTGCAATACTGGACGTCGCTGCTCTCCTCCCATCAATCTGCCAATTGTATCCCGATTAACATGACTGCATGTGCACGTTACATTTGGCCCTCACCACCTCGCGTCCCAGATGTTTGTGAGACTTGGATACAAGGCTTGTCCCTCAGTAGCTTGCGCTCGATCTCACTGTATCGATTGCACAGGGAGAAGAAGACACTGTGTTCCGTGGTCTAACATTGCTCTTGAGACAAAACTCCTTGAAATGGCTCTCTAGGGTATCATCGAGATTTCGAGGGATGTAAGGAGTACTAAACCAAGTCATGGATGGTGTTGTCACTAGTCGTATGGCTTGCTTCCAGATTGCTTGTGATTGACACAATGCCTGTTGCTTACAGATATGTGAGCCTTTGTTAATCTCCTCAACCCCAGCAATGTTTCGATTATCGAGCAGCAAATGGAATAGCGGGATGCCCTGACATCACAGATCATAACTGGCACCAATCGCTCCCAGAATTACATGATTCGTACAAGCTACACTGGAATCCGGTTTAATCTGCTGTTTCACCATATCCACCAAACCATCATCAGTTATGGGCGTTCTTCAAATGGCACGGAAATGCATTTTAGCCAGTTTTTAACCACTTTTTGAGCTACTGTTCCTGCCAACGAACGTCGCTTCTACACCACAGTTCATGGCACATTTACAGAGTTTACATTTGAGTCCAGGTTGCAAGGATACGCATTTGCTTCGATTAATAGAAAGTTTACGACGTCGCAAGGGGACCCATGCCGAGCAGTGAACCCTCATTGTCACAATGTGTCTCAAAAAAGACAGGTTGGCATGAAAATAATTGGCTGCGATTCGCCCCGCGTTTCATCGCCAACTATTCTGCACAGCTCGAATCCTCTGCCATGGATGTTCTCTCGATGAACTTTTTTCTCACTTGGATAGCTTTCAGGGAATGAGTCTTTGCATCCACCCTGCGACTTGTTAACTGTCACAAGAGCTTATGTTTTTCTTTTTCGGTGTTGGACAACACAAGCAAAAATACTCTTTTTGCAATGCCAGCTACCATGATATTTGACACAAACTGGTGACACCACAGCAACTGCGATGGCAACAGAGTAACTATCGTGGCATCAATTGGTGCCAACGGCACAGCAGCTGGCACCGCAGAAACGGCGCTTTCTTCCAGTGCGTTCTGCTTTCTCGACTTCAACCGAAACCTCCAGATGTCTAAATGGAAGCCGGGGAAGGAGCCCGCAGCTGGAAGCAACAAGTCCGCTTGCGGATTGAGTTCCGCACCTGAGTTTGGCACAGGACGAACAGCAGCAGGGCAGCCGCGACCGCCCCACGCCGCACCATCCTGCCTCAAGCGCTACGATTCACCTTTCTTGGCTTCCTGTCCACAAATCCACAAGCCAGTCAACATGACTTCGGGGCGAAACACATGCATGCACAGAAGGGCGCCACTGGTCGGAGGCCTCGATTCCCGCACGGGCGCTGTGTTGGCAAATTCGGGATACCCCCAGCAAGCAACGCTGATGCTGCAGCGACGTCGATGTCGCAACGCGAGACGGTGGCGCGCAGTCCCAATGACGGTGGTGGCCATCTGAGCACCCGCGGCGAAAGAGGAACCACAGCGGCGCTCCGATGTGCTGGCCGCTGGCAACCACACAGACAGGGGATGGCGCAACCGCGCGGCCCTGCGCTCATGGCGCCAAGCCAACCAACGACCCCTGCGGGTCTCGAGGCCGTTCTGGCGATCGAAAGCCCTGGGAGCCTCAAGCGCCGACCAGGTTGCTCAGTAATCTTTCCAGTTCCCCATCCGCCAAGGCCCATCGCGACCAGCCATAACCCTAGGATGCAACGCAGTGGCGACGCCCCTGGGCACCGCCCCACGGTCCCAGCCAGCCAGCCAGCCCACCAATCCCCGTCCCGCCAAAGCCCCGCCCATGCGCCCCGGATCCGCATGAATCGATCAGCACAGCCCATGCGCCCCATCAATAATCGGGGCGACCCATGTGCCGCGGATGCATGCCGGCCCCCCCCCGGACCGCGTCCGGGGCGGCAATGTCCACAGCCGCAATCTGCCGCTGGGGCAAGCGGCGCTCTTCAGCGGAGGCCGTCGCCGCAACGGGCAGTGCGCCCCGATGTCTGAAAACTTGCACCATTCCGCACCGCTCGGGCGCTCAAACCGATGCAAACAGGCGCATTTGGCGACAAACCGCAGACAGACGCGCAGAGGCACGCGCACCCCCGTTACCCCACTCTGTTCCTTTGGACGCCCACCTTGTGGTTTCTTGGCGACCCGGTGTCGGGGGTACGGGGGTTGTGGGGTTGGCCCCTAGTTACCTCCCTCGCGTCCCCGGCGGTGCTCACAGGGGCGGGGAGCGACGTGGCACCGAGCCATTTGGACGCCCCAACCGGCCCCGTCACCACGTAATGGCCATGACGTGGTCCTTCCCGTCCAGTGTGAATGCCCTGGAGTCTCGTCGAAGGCAGATGGTGCAGAGGGGCGGCGCCCGGTGTGTCACATCAGGGTCGCGTCGCAGGTGCGGAGCTGTCACACTTCAAGGGGCTTTCGATGGGGACGAGGTTGGTGGAGCGAGCGCACGTCGAGGCGATGGGGGGCCATCGGCGACGGGGGATCCTTGGGCGGATCCTTGGGAACGGGTGCTCCAGTACTTTGACCGTGTTGGCAGTATTGAAAGCACTGAAAGTACTGACAGTGTTGCAAGCATTGGCAATCTGGACGCATGTGCGACATGCTCACTGAAACCGCAAGAACTTTGATAATCGCTAGTTGGGCTCCCTTGTGCGCCATCTGTGCTCACAGAGTAATTAACAGGGTACGAGCGTAAGCAAGCAACAGCGATTTAAGCAAATTGACTGCAGCATATTGGTTTAATGACTAGCATTTCGCAGGACGCCAGGGCACACATGGCAGTAGACTGGCCTCAAACTCGCCTCTGCCCATGATATCACTGTTTGGGATGCCCGGTTTATTCCATCGGGACTGTCCCAAGCAAAAGTGTTACATTAGGAATTACACCAAGGCCTTGGGCTGAGATCGCCTGACTGGCGTTCGGTGCCAGGGGACCGCGCATGGCAGCCCAGCCATTTCTGCGACAGTGATCACCTAGATCCAAGCAGCAACCGCAAAAGGCTGCCGGAGATGCCTCGAGACCAACAATGAAGATTTGCGGACACAACACATGTGACTGCACAGTCACAACGACGGTACAACCGCAACAGCAGTGCAGTCATTGCTGTTTCTTGGTGACCGAGACTCGAATCCTGCAATCCAGGTTTTCAAACAGACAGGAGTCCAACAAGTCGCATATGACATCATTTGAAGTATTTACAAGTTTTCAAAGGCGGTTATGCCAATCAATACCAAGGTCCTCAGCTTATATTCCATCGCCAATAGCTTCCTCCCTTGCCCATCCAGCAGCAGTCCACTCAACACGTGCATGCCTGGCCACTCGGCAGCACGGCTCCCATTTCCTGTTGACTAACTCCTGGGCAAGCGTGCCACTGTCACAGCACCCTACCAACACTGAATTTATCTATAACCTGCCCGCATTCTTATTTCGTCGTCTCTTCCATCCCTAGGACGAAGAAACCAGCGACCCGAATCCCCATTGCCGCAACACCCAGGCGAAAAAACAAGCCTTGTTTCAATCACCAACGCCCAGCATGTGAGGCGCGCCAAAATATTCTGCATGCACAGGCGGCTTTCATAGCCTTTCAGGCACTAAATCGCTGTTTTGATCAGCAAGGGCCTTTGCAGCTCAAGGATGTCTACAGCAAAACGGACCTAGGCGGATTTGCAAGATCAAGAGGCAGCCTCGAAATGCTCTCTGAAAAAGTCCGCCATGGCGATGGCCATTCGCCGAATGGATTCCTGGGGCGACGCGCTGCCCCTGCCGCACTGCGAGTTTGTGTTTGGCCAATTCTTGGGCTCTGCCTCGAACAGGCAGTGCGTCGCCCCCTCCAGGTACATCAGGTCCGCTTCCGAGTCCTCGGGCATGAGGCCGTAAAACCACTCCGTGCTCCGCGGGGGCGTGATGCGGTCCTCCGACCCGACGATGAAGAGGGCCTTCACGCCGTGCAGTTTGGGAGTGGCCTGCGTTCCCAATCGAAAGGAGGTTATTAAGATCAGCGCTCCGCTTAATCGGAAGATCTTCTGACTAGGTTTGCTGAAATGGCACAAGGTGGACGAGTCGTTAGCTTCGTTCTCGGCCGCATCTGCAGTTGCACCGTCAAGGCGACCAACAGGTGAGCTGAATGCGCGATTTCGAGCTTGGCGCGCTTTCTGAACTGTTGTCCATGGGCATTTCCTACCAGCGCCAGGAGCACGTATGCCTAAATGGTGTCCACGAGGCACATTAGCAGAAAAGGGACCAAATAGCACGTTCTGCGAATACATATGTATGCATTTCATCAGTGTTCCACACTCTAAAAACACGAAATACAAACCCGTAAACTTTGTACACGTTTGAACACGTGTTATTTGGCCCTTTTTTCCCTAGCGACAGTTAGGAAAAGGAACAGAACGCGAAGCCCAAATTAAAGGATATGGCCCCTTCTGACACGGCCGCATTGCAAATGCGCAATTTCAGAAGAATCGGTGCCAGCACCGGTAACAAAACACTTACTAGTATATCGCCATATTTACAGGCAAGATCCAGTTCAACACTGTCCATCGAGATTCTGAAAATGTGGGCACTGCAACATCGTGGTGCGCACCTCCGACGGCATTTCGCAGCTGTTGCCCATGATGAGGCAGGCCGCCGACACTGGCACCACGGCGCTGACGTTCATGCCGCGCTCCTCCCTTGCCAGCGCCGCCGCGGACAGCGCCATGCCCGCCCCGAAGGAGTGGCCAGCGAAGCCGATGCGCGAGGGGTCCACGCCGCCCGACAGGAAGGACTCGGGGTCGCCGCCCTTTCGGCTGAGGAACTGCACCATGTGCAGCATGTCCTCTCTCCACGCCTCCATCTTCTTCCTGCGAAGATCCAATAGTGTCGGTCACTTGGGAAATTGCAGATATTATTTTAGGCAGGGATCCATGGCGATCGATCATGGCGACCGTTTGACTTGGTGCCCATGATGACCATTTTTTATAGATTCGCTAGAACAACGAAATCTAGAACTAGTTGCTGCTGGTACTCCTCCCCTGCTCTCTGACACCAAACGGCTGAAAGCTGCTGCAGCGGTCGCAAAATGGCACAAGCTTGGCCATTTCCACAATCTCATTTGCAACGCTTTCAGTGCTTCTAATTTCCATTGTTGTAATTTTAACACTAACTCAACTGAACAGAAATAATCATGCGTTGCTCGCCTGTTTATATCCACCCGCAGATGGGACGTTGAGTACTGCGAAATGACCACCACCCCCTGCGACGCCAAGTGGTCCAGCGTCCTCCTGAAGTGCCCAGGCACTCCCTGGTATCCGGGCGAGAAAACCACCAACGGAAACGGGCCCCCCGCCGCCACCCGCCGCCTTCCCACCACCTTCTTGGACCCCGGCCCCCCGGGCAGCGGGTCCACGGGGTAGTACACATCCGCCCCAAAATGCGTCGCGGAAGACTTCATGTTCTTGAGTACGGACGGCGTGTCCCTCTCCACCACGACCTTGGCCACGGCCGTCCGAAACGGCCCCGGCGGCGGCGGCTCAAAAATGTCATCAAAAGATGGAATTTTACTCGCATCAATGCCCTGCTGCTGGGCCAGAAGATTATCGGATTCGTTGGACCCTTTCCGGACGAAAAAAGTCGAATTCCAACTCCCCTTTGTGCTGGCGGCCACGTAGGGCTTGCAGACGTCCAGCTCGAGGGTTTTCTGCACGTTCCAAGGGAGCGGGAAGTCGTACTTGCACAGCCTGGTTATTTGAACCGCCAGCGACCTGCCGCTCCCGCGCATGTCTCCTATGACCCGTGGCTCGCAGAGGCACTTGCCGTCGTCAATGAAGGTGCGGACGGCCTCGCAGCAGCGGTGCCAGTGGAAGCCCGGGCCAACGTAGCAGACGGGCTGCATGGTGGTGGTGAAGTAGTGCGCGCACTGGTCCCCCAGGACCACAGTCATGGCGGAGCCGTAGGGCTTGCTGTCCACGAAGCGGAACAGGTTCTCGTTGCTCCTCGCGAATGAGAGCTCACCTGCAGCAGGAGGGGTCCTTGCCTGGTGAGTTCCGCATGAAAGAATGCCCGCGCAATGATGTTG
>CAJHUC010002151.1:0-15269 GCA_905146915.1 Ostreobium quekettii
ATCCTCAACGGGGAGAGGTTGGAGACCGCCGACCCCTATGTGCCATTTCCCCGTGCGCCTGAGCGTGCACGCGGACGTGGGCGACGGCGGGGTGCCGCACCGGGCCGATCTGTACCGGCGTGGGCTGCTGGTGGTACTCGGCATCGTGGTCGCCGATGAAAGGCCGGGAGGTCAAACATTTCCAGCCACTTGGCTGAGGAAGAGTTTTAATGAGGGTTGTAAAGGCTGGGACGGTCATGTAAAACAACCACTCTTTCTCTTCATCCAAAATTGTTTAGTGTGTTGTGTTTTGTTAACTGGGCATGTGGCAAATTGCACAGCCAGTTCCACCAACATACATACAATGTTTCTGCTCCCGTATTCACTTATACTGGGACGAGGACGCCCCTCTCCCTGAGGGGGACGAATGTTACGCGCACCAGCCTGATGTGGGAGACGTCCTACTAATGGCCCTTGGTGTGGGGACGCCCTGCCCAAGGCACGTACTATTCCTCACCCACTGTAACCTTTATCCATATTAGGATACGGGAGTAGGAGGGGTGGTCCCGCCTAGGTGCCCTGTAAGGACCTAGGTGCCCGGCGAGGCGGGTCCGCGGCTCAAAGAGGGCAGGAACCCCACACCCACATCCTATTCGTAACAGTAATATGCTATGTTGAAAGGAGGATCTTTTTTATTGAATGACACATCCATCTAATGGCGGTCAGCATGCTTTGACTGCTTGTTTTGTGTTTTCTCCAAGCACACCCTAGCCTCTTTTAGCATTGCTTAGATACGGTGATCAAATTATATCACAACTGGTAATCCCTCTACAAGGTTTGTATCTATATACTTTAAATGAGGCTGTTGTGCTCTATCAATGGCCACTACCAAGCCGTGAGTATTTGGATTATCATAGCCTTTCAACGGCTTCTGAATTTGCACCCTAAGGGCTAAAGGACTCCGTGGGTGTCGACCGTAGTTCAAATAGAATGGGGTCTCTTGGGTTGAACTATTTTTCGAGTTGTTCATTGCGAACTCAGCCATGGCTATCAGTTCATCCCACGTGTCCTGATCCGCACACGTATAACTGCATAAGTAATCCTCCAAAATCGGATTCATGACTTTGGTCTGGCCATCCGTTTGAGGATGGTAGGTAGTGCTCATGTTGAGTTGTATTTTCCACCTCTCTGCCCTGTACCGGTAAAACCTAAAAGTGAACCGAACATCTCTGTCGAACACTATCATAGAAGGGAGACCATGGTGCCTTATCACATGCTGCACCAATAGGTCTGCTGCTCCTTCTGTGGAAATTTCAATCATGGTGGCTGCAATGCACACCATCTTGATCAGTCTATTGATAAACACGATGATAGCATCATGACCACCCTTAGTTTTTTGGCAGTTGCATAATGAAATCCACAAGCAACTCAGTACATGGCTCCTCAAGAATACCCAATGGCTATAATAAGCTTGGAATCTTTTGATAAGATTATTTTGCCTGCTGACAAACCAGACAGGTATTAACATATAGTTGCACCTCTCGTCATATTCCTGGCCACCAGTAATACTGTTGGACTAAGTCCAGGGTTTTGGCTTGACCAAAGTGTCCAACCCTTGGAGGCCATGTGTACAACGCACTTCCTATTGTTGTTTCACAAACTTAAGTTAGGGATCTTGATGATAAGCCTGATGGATCCTTGAGGCTAAATCCTCTGCCTCCACTATCTTTTTCAACTTTTTGTCTTTACCCCGCTTGTGTTATGCCCTTAAACCACATATAGCTAGTTGACTTTTCCTTCTGGCTTCCTGCCACCAGGTATTGGAGGAATGCAAGAGAGTGGATCAGCCACATTCTTTCACCCTGGGCAGTACTCCCAGTCAAAGTCAAATTATTGCAGTATTTCTGACCATCTGGCTTGTCGCCTACTCAATTGTGGCTATGACTTTAAATAAGTCAATGGGCAATAATTTGTCACTAGTTTGTAGTGTGTACTCTCTAGGTAACACCTCCACAACTGTGCGGTATGCACGGAAGCTAACGCCCCTGGTCTGTCACGCTATAGTTCAATTCTGCTAGGAGGAACTTCTTATTTGCATAACAAACTGAATGATTATCCTGCATGGGCATTGCTCCCACAATAGCTTGAGATGCATCTGCAATAACCTCGAATGATCTGCTGGAATCTGTATTTTCAGCAATGGAGCTATCGCTAAACACTTCTTTATATGCTCGAATATCGATTGACACTCTGCGGTCCACTCCCACTTGCCTTTCTTTTTAGTCAAGTTTGTCAATGGAGTGGCCATCTTCGAATAGCCCTGATTGAACTTTTGAAAATAGTTTGCCAGTCCAAGAAACTACTGAACGTGCTTCACACACTATGGTACAGACCAGTTCTTCATTTTCTCAATCCCTTTTGGGTCTGGCCAGATGCCCTCTTGAGATACGATATGTCCAAAGTAGGAGATCTCCTCCTTATTGAGTTGGCACTTATGCAGCCGGCAATATAATTTCTGTTGCCGCAACACCTCTAGTACCTGTTTAAGGTGTTGCAAGTGCTCCTCAATAAATTGGCTGAACACGAGTACATTATCCAAGTACACCAAGATGCGTTTGCTAATCTGATTACCAAATATATGGTGCATTGTCTGCTGAAATATTGCCGGTGCATTTGCGAGTCCAAAAGAAAAAACCTTAAACTCGTATAATCTCAGTGGGGTTACAAATGCCGTATTGGCGCAATCGGCCTTGTTAATACGATGGTGGTAATACCCCTGCTATAAGTTGATAGCCGGAAATACTTTGACTCCTTGCAGTTGATCCAACAACATATCGATTCTCAATATAGGCCACTTATTTTTATTGGTAGCCTTATTCAGTGCCCTGTAATCAATACACATCCGGAGGCTGCCATTTTCCTTTAGTGCAAAGGGTACCGGGGCCCCAAAAGGGCTGCTACTTTCTGTAATAAGACCTTTCGCAATAGATAGTTTACTTGTTCTTTAATTTCGTCCATTTCTTTAGGACTATACCGGAAAGCTGGTCGCTTCACCGATTTGGTACCTTCCTCTAGGGGAATGGTCAAAGCAACCCCCCGATCTAGAGGAAGTCTTATAAGTAGCTCATCAAGAAAGAGGTCTTTGTATTACTCCAGAAGTGTAGAGAATTTAGCAAGGTCTATAATACAAGAAGTGGTCTCATGACCTGCGGGGGCCAAATGCCCTACAATAATTGAAGGGCCTAGTGCGCCCCCCTCAGGGAGATCGCCGACCTGGTGAACCAAAACCAATCGGAGAGAAGCAGCCCGATGGCAAGCACACTAGGCATAACCCAAGGAACATAAATGGCCCAAACGACAGACAGTCGAAGGGGACGCTGAAGGGCCCATCACAGGCTGCGAAAAAGTAGGAACACCAGAAGTGTTGCAAAGAATGATCTTACAACCCCAAGAAACTACTCGGATGTGACCACAATGATAATCAATGACGCCGGCATCCTTGCAAAGCCAATTACCACTGAGAATAATATTATAGTCGTCAGACAGGGCAATCACAACACACCAGACAATGTCCTTGTAGCCTTGAATTGCCAAAGGAACGAGCGAGGACACATTGGTGAGGAGAACCTCTACTTCATGAGAATCAGTCATCGCACTCGGGGGAGTGGAAAACTCTGTAGGATCCACAACATAACGAGTAGCATAAGCAAGCCACTTTAAGTGATGCAATCGATATAATTATTGATTAGAAGCTGAATGTGGTTACTTAGGCGTTGAGCCCACCCAACGACAATAAGTCGGATTAATATACATAGTTTCAATCATGCTAGTATCAAAGAGAACGGACACGGGCTGGTGGCCAGCTTAGCCTGCGAAAGTCAAACGAGGTTGATCCATAGAAACACCTCAAATGGGTGTCCCGCTGCTCTCTCTGGGGGGTCATAATATATGTTGACAGGCCAAGGAATGCCTACTATTGTAATGTGACCACTCTTATTGGCGTTTGGCTATGTAAATAGCTTAGTATCTTTTGGGTAATGCACTAGTGTGCGCATCTTATGTAGTTGTGGGTGTTCGGCAAAACAATACCACGCTGGTAGTAAAATACAAGCTCCAGTCTTCATAGGAGCTTTGTCACGCTCTGTAAAATAACATTCGAAGAATAGAGTTGTATTCTTGAATGGTGGATTAATCCAAACAAACTCGTTTGCAGGGGCTTTATTAAAAAGCTATATGTAGTCAAGCACAATCACTCGTATAGAGCATTGTCCCCATTAGGATTTGCACATGTATCCAATGGAAACTAGTGATACACCAGGGATTGGATATGGTTAAAGTGCGTAGTGCTGAGTATGCGATTAGAGTGATCTGAAGGAAAATGCAGGCCCTCCCGGATTGTGGAGTTATGTTGACTCTTGGGGTTCATCCCCTTCTTTTGAGAAATAGAACGTTTCACTGTTCTCACTTCGGGCATAGGAATTGCCGGTGCAACTGTGTAACGATTATTCACTGGTCGCACATTGAGTAAAGCATTACTCATATTATTTTCTCCATTTCTATATAGAATACATGCACAACATTTCTACGCATTTGTGTTTTATGTTTTACGGGGTGCTCACCTTTATGGGTGGTAGTTTTTTACTGCCGGGACAGGAGCCATCATAGAGGTTGTACCGGTTTAGACGGTACATGGGGTAATAATACGATATCCAGTCCAATGGGGCTTCGGATATCGTATTCTAACAATAATAATAATAATAACCTAGACCAGGGCGGTGGCTGCCAATACTATAGTACTGGTGCCCAGGTGTGGTCCCAAGTACGTAGTACTTGGGATCCGGTGTTGGGTCCCGGGACTAATGGCCTTCGAGTGCCCGCACTGGGCAACCAGTTTCCCTGTCAAACAACCCCTTTGCATGCCCCCTCATTATGGCGCGCAACAGAGGTGTCCCACATAGAAGGGCTTGAAACATCGAAAGCACCTTCCAGCTCGCTTTCGCACCTCCACCATAGAGTCACACAGCTGTGACTGACTTGTGACGACTTGTCCCTCCATGGGGTCGTGAATAACCTCAATGAGCTCGAGCTCACGATCCTCATGACGGTGGCATTCTCCCTGTGTATCAGGATTGTGAACCTTGTGGACCTGCCCTTCACGAAATTTCTGTTTCGTTTGGAGAATGGGTCTACCCATGTTGTCAATCCGTGAAGCATGATGGTTATGAATGACTTTATTTGGTCCAAGGTTGTTGCTTGTATTGCCTTTGCCACTGCGGTTGCTTGAAAGACATGAGTTATATGACTTGTATTCCTAGTCATATGTTGGTCCTACTTTATACAAGTGAGCCCTCAAGCTTGCGTACATGGACCACTGCTCATCGCCTTTGTTTTAACAAGCATTTTTGCTTGATATCAGGCCGTAGCCCTGTGTATAATGCATGCAGCTTGGAGAAGTCATCTAACTCCTTCTCACACTTGAGAAACATTTGCTCAAGCAACTGCATGTATTTGATGGTTTCGGGACTGGAGGTCCCGACCTTTGTAAAAGCTACTATTTCAGACCGAATTTCAAAGTCTGAGAATTTGTGGTCATAAAGTGTCTCTATACCATATTCAAATTGTTCCTATGACAGCTGAAAATCTGGCTACGAGAGCACTTCTGCATTTACAGTCACTCCCCATAAGTGCCCTTGTTGTGCAAGTAGGCTATGCTTCACTAACTCATCAAGAGTATTCAGTGCTATCCATCCCCACTGACTCCGGGGTGCAACAATGGTTTCAAAATACATGATGATTTCTTGCAACCACTTAGTCAAAGCTTGCTTGTCTTCATTCCACTTTGAAGGTTTAATACCTTGACTATTCACCTTTGGCATGCTCATCTGTAGTTGCCTCTCGGGTTGCATGTAAACAGGAGCAAATGTGTTGCGGCCCATTGGCAGCCGCTGGTTTCCGGAGGCTTTGGGGTCGCCCTGCCCTGCAGCACACCCATTGGAGGTCGGCCAGCCTCTCCACCTCGGACGGTGGGCGTAATCGAGGTAGTCGATTCGGCGGTCGCCCGGTGGGCCCAATGCTCAATGGAGATTGATCCCGGGGCCTGTTGTTGGCGAGCGGTGGTAGCATAGCGAGGCAGTGGTTCGCTGGCTCACGGGAGGCCAGAGAGTGGGCCAGAACGGTTACATGGATTCACAGTATGTGTGCACACATATCGCATACATGATACCTGATCGCGGGTCCATCGCGGTCACATCAAGACAAGACAAGTCAATTGCACATCCAGGCATATTGTCACCGTCCACCGTTCACCTACGATTGACCAATTGTCCTCTAATTCCAAGCATCTAACACCCGACCCCCTGCCCCTAAGTACTACAACTTCAGGAGGCCATAACTTTGCCGTTTTCTAACGGAATTAGGCGTTTAAAGGCGCATCGGAAACAAGAAGCTCTAGATAACACCCCCAAAAGCTATATTTTCCAAATTATATAATTCTCACTCTAGAAAATGTTAATAACTACCTAACCCCAAGCAGCCACGTCACAATACTCCCCCCTTGCGCTCTTGTCAGATACCCTTGACTTGACCCCATATATCCAAGTCCAATGGGGTCATAGTCCCCTTGTGGCAGTGGTGGTCCATCCGCTGCCATGTGAATCCCTATTGCAATAGAAGCCATGTATTCTTGGTGCAGTGGCACAGGTGCTTGTATATAACTGGGTTCTTCTTAAATCCCAAATAGTAATTCCTCTTGGTCTGGCTCTGCAGGTTGCTGGAATGCAGTAGGGTCACTTTACTGTTGGGATGGACCTGATGTTTGCACTGGCGCCATCATAGGCTGCTTCTGGCTATATCCTAGCTATGGTGGTCCCAATTGCTGCACCGGTCTTGGTCCCAACTACTGCTAAACTGGTCCCATCGGGGTTGGCAGCGGTGGTTGGACTGACTACATTGGCGGTTGCTACGGTTGGACCACTAGTGATTGTTGTGCCATGGGTGGCTACTGAGGTGCCTGAAAAGGCTGCTGATACTGCGATCTTGGTAATGCCACTTGTGGCAAGTGCTGGAAAGGTGGTTGCTACTATGTAGTCTGCAACCGCTGTTCAGGCCCAAAAGGAGACAAAGCCTACAACCTCTCGATTTTCTGTTGCATTGTATGAGGCAATGGCTGTATCGGCCCAAAACCTGGCTATCCCATTGTAAATGGTTGGGCTGGTGTCTAGGTGGTCTGAGGTGCCTGTGGGACTGGAACTCTTAATACAGCTCGTGTGGGCTCATCTCCCTCATCTGGGATCTTCTTGCCTATCCTTTGGACTGCTTGCCACTCGGTAGCTACCTTGTAGATACCCAGCATATGGATCTCCAGTGCCTTATGCTATGCCTCAAAGAGGGGTTGCAGCCATGCCGGTATCTTGCGGAGCATGTCCAAGGAGATAAATGCTCGGTAAGGAGCTTTCCCGCTAATCGGGTAGTAGTAACCTTTATAATATACTCCCCCATACCGGTCATGAAAAGCTCCAAGGGTATCCCAACACCCCTAGATGTCCTGCACAACTGGCAGGTGTATCCGTAGAGTAGGACCCCTTTGTGTCCTCTTTGCTTCCCATACTTTAAATGGGTCTCTCCACCTCTTGGCTGCCAGGTCAAGTTTACCCATGGAATACTTGATTTCCTGGGCTTTCTGGCCCGCACTGCTCTCCCCCTGAATGGGTGCTTGCGCTACTTGACCCTTTTGTTATGCTTCCCTAAACTTAAGGAATTCAACGAACTCTTCCTGGCCCAATGCAGTGATAAGTTGGGCTTGCTTATCAGCCTCTGCCTTTTCCAAGGTTGCTTTCTCCAGAGCTTCTTCCTATCCTTTTAAGACTGCATATGTCTCCCTCCTCTCTTGAGGAATGGGACTGTCTGGAGTTCCTGCTGATCCAACAAAAACCACATCATCATGTTCTGCAAATTTACCCACTTTTGCATGTTCACAGACACAAGATGTGCGAGGGGGCTCCAGTGGAGCTGCGGCAGGGATTTCAACTATTTGCTTCTTCTTTGCCTCTTTGGGCTGCTTTGCCTTTTCTAAAGGCTGCGGCTCACCAAACCTGGTAGGGCGATTCACCCCGCCATCATCACTGCTCCAATCATCGGCCCATGGAGCTGCCTTTCGAGCCGGCTCCACCTCATGAGGTGCCTTGTCTGCCTGGGCTTTCTCAAGCTGTTCCTGTATGTTGGCCTGCGCTGCTAGGTCCAACTCATATGCCAAGTCGATGGACTCAACGTGCTGCACCTTTTGGCTGCTACCTGCATGAAGGAACCAATGAACCTCAGCCCTGTGTTGGCATTTCCTTGCCCGCTTTTGCTCGTACTTGTCGGGATTCAACTGTTTATCCCTTTCGCATCAAGGAGCTTTTTGCTCTCTACACCTATAATCTCTACAAACTTTCCGCTCATCGAGCTGTTGTGCACAAGCAAACCATTTTTGGTTGTGAGCATGTTGTTGTTCCTTCTCCATGCAATGAACCTGCACCCTTTTCGATATGTTCCAGGTAGTGGGGAGGCGCAGGAAGAAAAAGAAAGTTCTGAAATTTCCTCCCATTGTTGGTGAGGATCATTCAGGATGGGCCTTTCAGGGCTGCCTTCACTCGGATCCCACGGCTCAGAAATATGTTTGAGTGCAAAGGCTATTTTCTCTGGCTAGTTGGGATCATCTCTGGTGATTTGGTCCGCCATGCTTGGCCCATACCACCGCTGAATCTTGACTAGCTTCACTGTGGTCAGGCGCATGCCAAACCTCTCGGAGGCCATTTTCCAGCCTTCATTGAGGTCAGCAAGCTGATCTAAATGGAATTTGATCCATATGGTTTTGCACATTTGCAGCCTACTGTAATGCTCAATGGGATCCGGCTCGAATTCCAATATTCGAGCATCCTCCTCTGGACTCCATTCTGGCAACATTGGCCTGCACGGATTCTATGCAGGGCTCTCTAGCTTGCTTGAGCTCGGGTCGCACACCCTTCATGCATTCTCCATGAAGGAGTCCCCACTGAGCTGCTCTTCATCACTGTCTTAGCATGCACCTGTGATCCAACCCGAGGTTTTGCAACCATGGCCGGTGGGCCTACGTCGATGGCCAATGGGCTTGTTGCTTTGCATTTCCTAGGTTGCTGGTGCCTCTTACCTGGTGAAGGACTCTCCCTCTTTGCCCTGTTCTGGCTGACCCCCTGCCGCTCTCTAGATGCTTCTGGAATGCTTGGCATCTTCGGCCCCATCAGACTAGTGGCCCTCTTGGACTACTTGGACTGACGCCCAGCTTTCTCCTCTACCTTGTGCGCCCGCTCTTTTTGTTTCAACAATCGGTCGCTCAAGGTGACCACTTGCTCTTGCGCGGAGGCCCTGGCAGCTTCGGCCTCCTTGCTCTGCTCTTTGGCCTTTTTCAAGGCCACTTCCTACCGGCGTGCCTCCTTTTGAGTGGAGGCCGCTGTGATCGCTAGCCTTGCGATCCGGGTCACAATATCCTGAACACGGACTTCCTGCACTCTGGTAGCTACTGTAGCTGCCACCTTCTCCAGAAGCTCCATCATGTCTGGAGCTTGGAGATATGCTTCTATTGTTCCTGGCGCCATTGGTGCTTCAGTGGGGCTTCCCCTGCTTCTACCATCAGCTGGTCCTGCTCTTTAGCCTGCTCGTGACTAGCGGATGGTCTTGCTGTGTCCTCCCATATTGTTTCCTCCTCAACGGCCTCTATTTCCTCGTGGCATGCGTTACCCTCATCAGCTCCTACCACAAGTGCTTCCGGTATCCCATCTTGATGTGCATTATTAGCCACTTCCATGGCTGTGCCCTCTCGGGTTGTGCCAGATTCCTCAGCCTCTATGGAGGAGGCTGGGGATGGAGTCTCTTCTCGCTATCCTCGCCAAGTGCAGTGGATGCGTGCGGGCCACCTATAAAGGGCGGTTGCCCTTTTTGGTTGGACGGGACTTGGCACATTTACCCGTTCGAGTCAGGTTTCGGTCAGAGACAAGTTTGGCAGCAACTTTTGATTACAAAAGTATTCCGGTGTTCCTGTTTATATCTCCCATGTCCAAGGCAGCCCAAGGGTCATGCCAGAATTGGGTGAGTCACCCAAATTCTGGCATACCCACCCAGTTTGTAATTTGAACTCCCGTTTCCTGCCCGTTCGTCTCACCGACCCATTGGTTCCCAGTGCCACCCTTCACCATATTGACCAACACGGCACTCACCCCCTTTGTCTATTTCATCACCGCCCAGCCCAGTCGCCCTCAGTAAACCCTATTATATAGCGTTTCTAAAGAGGTCTTAATGTACAATGTCCAGTGCCTATAATATACAATATCCCATGACCTTAATGTACAATGTTCCGGGCCCAGCCCTTACACGACCCCCAGGTGGCTCCAAAACCAAATGATACAATAGTGTTAGTGGTATGGGGCGCCTGCCCTCCTTAAGCCATGGACCCGCCTCGCTGGGCACTTAGGTCCTTATGTGGACCTAGGCGGGACCACTTCAACCTACTCTGGTATCGTATAATAGTATAAGGTCCGGTTGGGGTGTCATTACCGTATCTTGGGCAGGGCATCCCCCACACCAAGAGACCAGTAGTAGGGCGTCCCCCACATGAGGCCGATGTGCGTAACACTTCTCTGCGCTAAAACAACAATCCCATAAGACCTCATCCCCTTTCAAACCACATCTCTATAAGGCTGAATCATATCCATGAGCCTCATCCAAAGTTTCCTGTCTGGCCCTCGTACTTCCCACGCTACATTTGTTATGGGGCGAACCAACTCCCCTATACCCTTCCACCATGGCTCGAGCTTATCCTTCAATGTTTCAACTTTCGTATTCCACAACCACACTCAGTCCCCCATCTTGAATATCCTCGGGATATATTGTCCCCTTGTCATGTAGTTTGCCTTTCCACACTGCTAATGTGTGTGCTCATTTAGCCGTTTCCACATGACCTATAAGCCATTCCACAACTGGTTCGGCAGTCCAAACACAAAGGAAGTAAGAGTCCCCTTGCTTCTACCTGGCAAAGAGAAGGGTGTATCATTGTAGATTTCCACTGCTTGCTTGACCGCCTGGGCAAAAGACATGGGTTTCTCTACCCACATCTTGTACAAGCAGTTCAATAATGTCTGGTTGAACCGTTCCACAAACCCAATGGATGCGTGTTGATAAGGAGGTGAGTACTCCTATGCCACTCCCTCGTGTGCACACCATTTCTGTAGTTCCTTGGGTTGTGTGGCCTTGCACACATCAAAACACAAGATCGAAGGTGTCCCTTGCATTTATGCCCACTTTTTAGCCCCAACACAATGTTTGTCTCTACCGCACCCGTTGTTACCCATGCTCCTGCCCGCATCACCAACATGTCTACAATAACAAGGATAAACCGCTTCTTCCCCACTTTTTTCTTAGGAAAAGGTCCCATAAAATCCAAGCCAATGACTTGGCTAAGTCTCTTTGGCACGTGCAGCTGCCAAAGGGGTTGGACGGTTGCAACTGATGAAATAATTGGCATTCCCTACATAACCGCACTTTGTTTGTTACCCGTTGCCATGTTGGACATATACCAATTTGGCGAAAATGAAGATATGTCTTCCTCGCTCCGAAATGTCCCACATGGACCTACTTCTATTGTTCTTGAGAGATTGTGCTTGTGCCTTCCACTATGCAAAGATAAGATGGTTCAAAAATCCAAGCCCCTTGTCTGGATAAAAAATCTGCCAAGTAATTAAAACGTTCTGGAAAGAATAAAATCTGAGGAGAGTAACATAAAAGGCGGTCCAGTCGCCGCTTGAGGAAGCCGCTCAGATTGGTGGGATTGTTGAAGCTTACTACTGCTTGGTTGTTCATGATGGCATAAATTGGGGCACCAAAAATCCATGGCCAGAATGTCCTGAGAGCCTTGCAAAGTGCCTTGAGCTCCAACACATTGCTAACATAATATTGGGAACCTGTTGACCACAATCCATATGCACAATGGATGATTTTCTGGCCAGCAAGTAGGACAACAACCAAACCCATCTTGCTTGCATCCCTAATCATAGCAAAGGATTCAGAAGATGTGGGAGAAGGAATAGCACATCGAACGAAATGACAGCAAAGGGGAGAAAGAAAGTGTCATCATCATTCTAATGAGGGATATGTTTGAGCATCTCGCAAAGCCTCAATACCAGATCCCCTCGCCAGATAAAGCGAGCAGAGTGGCTCAACCAACCATGAATCTAGCGCCATCTCGATTGCGTCATAGGCATGGGAGCCTACTCAAATTGAGTGAATACAAATTTAGTAGGCTCCAGGCCGGATGACATCAACGCCACCACGAGGTACTCAGAACGGTCTTGGCAAACTGGTATTTGTCCCAGTTCACTCGCCACCCATACCGCTCTAACTCCTCCAATAAAATCCAACTCCTGGGAGGCATAATTGATGGGAACTACGGTGGCCACATCAAGACCACAATACTCAATACGGGCTCAAAGGCCATTACAATTCCCTACCATGCCGTGTTTTGTCAAGGTATTTTATTGCCTTGCTCCTCGTCCCGTTTGATTTTCATTATTGTGGTGGTCAAAAGTGAGCATGAGGATACAAAAGCAGTTGATAGAACAATATCAGAAAATGGGGGGTAGCGCAGCCTGCGGGTGGCTATGGGCCACAATTGAGCATTTCTCAATCGCCAAGGATGAGGATAGTGGGTAGACATGAATGAAATAAGAATAGTGGTAGTTTTTTTAGATCTTACAAAGTGACGCATATGTCCACTTTAGACTTTTGTGCTTGCCACTAAATCGTAGTATAGTGTTGGGGGTCCTTATGAGACATGAGTGTACCGCACTAACCGGTACCCGGGGGTATCGACAACCCCCTACAGTAACTGGCCCAAGAGGGCTACGGTTACGATAGTGTAGGGGTTGGAGTGCTTAAACCGGCACTAGGGCGGTGGCCACCGGTACCTGGGGTACCCCCAGGTACCGGCGCTCGGGTGTGGCCCCAAGTACGTAGTACTTGGGGTCCGGTGCTGGGTCCCGGCTTAATGGCCTTCGAGCGCCCGCACCGGTAGCTCTCTCTCACCCCCTGTTGCGCACTACCGCGCAACAATGAGGGATTAATTTGCTATCCAAGTTTCTGGCGGATTCCTTGCGGGAATATTTTCTGACTCTCCCTAATTGCCAAGTCACTATTATTGTCAAAACTGATGGCGTGTGGATTTGGGAAGTTCTCAAGAACTTTTCTGCACAACTGCAACAATTGATGCCTCATTATGACTTATTGGCATGTTGCACATCCGTTCAGTGGTTTCAGATTCTGGATAAAGGGGTACTCTTGATTCCTCAGGGATGCAAAAGACGGGGTTTTTATCAGGTAGCCCAGGAATCTTCTCACGATGCAGTTCAGAAACTGCCTAAGTAAGTCAATGTTTTGTGATCTAAATATGTTATAGTTTCTGAGTCTGGCCTTAGCACTTGCCGTACTCATGTAGTGCATAGTTTTCCATTTCGCTTTCCTCTTCCTTGGAAATCGCAAATTCACTACCCTATAACAGGACTTGTGGAAGAGGCCAAGGTCTTAAAGGAAGTGCTAAAGGTGGTAAAGCTTGGGGCAGTGCGGGAAGTCAACCATGAACTATACATTATTCTAGCATTCGGTGTGCCCAAGAAGAATGGCTTCAATCGGCTCATCTTGAACTTTTGGAAATTCAACTCTTGCGTTCAGCATCAACCCTTCCTTCCAGTCCATTGCAAGATGTCACTGGCATCCTTGTGGCCATTTTGTATTGGTCCTGCCTTGGATCTCTCAAATACCTATTTGCAGGTGCGCTTTGCACCTTGTTTATGGGGAGCAGTAGGATTGGCAGTAGTGGGCTGGTTCTTCGAGTACATGCATTTGCCATTCGGATACTCCAATAGCCCGCTGTTCGCAACACCGCATAATGACCACCATTTCACTAGGTGGATCGCTTATGCGTAATGGTGTGCTACTTGTATGCACTTCGAGAATATAATTTACAAGGCATTCTGGCTGGTTGATGATGGATGATGATCCTTCCCACATGAAAAGGAAAGTTCTGTGGGTGCAAGAAGATTCAAACGGTTTGGTTGCGGGGGTCGTTGCCACCATCGGTAAGGCTCTTTGTTGTGAGAAGGGTGAACAAATATGTAAGCCCTGGGCGTTTTGCGTGTGGCGTGGCCTTGCGCCTGGCCGTGCGCCAACCAATTGAAGCATCGGCGATCGTGGATTCGCACTTCCTGTATACACTCCAAAGGGGAATTGCGTTGATTTGCATCAACGGCACTTCCTTGAAAATGGTTTCGGAGCTGAGGCAGGTTGTGGGGCAAGACGACGGTGGACAAAGTGCAGGCAAGTCCCCAAGAGTTTCAGTCAACAATTCAGTCAACAATTGGCCAGAGGGCCGGATGGGTGGAGTTGCAGATTTTGCAATTGAGCAAGATCAACGGCTGGCAAAGTGCGATCAAGGTCTGCGAGACAACGGGGGATAGCACAGCAACATCGTTAGGATAGCTCGAGGCTATTTGGATGGTGATTGACCCGTCGTTCGGCGGCCGTCACCCAATTTGGCGAATGGGTGCAAGTGTGAATCCCAGATTTTGATCACATTGGCTGCTTTCAAACGAGGTCCGAGTGGTACGCGATAGTGGTGAACGGGCGGCCAGACTTCTGTGAGCAGTAGAGGTGGCCACACTCGGGTACCGTCCGCTCCGTTGCGTCCGGTTCGTAAAAGTGAGTGTGATATTCGTCCGGTAACATCCGGTCCGCTGTTTGCCGTACTGCCGTCCGCAGAATCCGCCTCTCACTTTTTCTTCACCGTTATTTGCCGTTAAATTAACGGAGGGCGTGCGCGGCGTCCGGTCCGTGACAAAACATCCGTGGATTCATAATTTTGGTCCGTTCTGTCCCGTAGGTACTTGCTTTCCAGCCACGGCAAGGTCAAGGCGAAGTTGCCGGGGGTTTCCATTTTGCAGCAGCTCGAATTGTGTTGGTTGCACGCTTCATAAACGTGTGTGGGCGTTTTCCAGGTCATGTATTCTGCGGTTTGTAATACATGGAGTGTTTTGGAGAGCTGAACAACACACAAGCCGTGTGTAAAGTTCCAGTGTATGGCATGCCAACCTGCACCACTTGCTGCGGCTGGTACTGCTGCATAGTACGCAGTGCGCACCACACTCCCATTGCAAGTCTTCCCGGCCATTGCAGCAAGGGTTGGGCATAGTTGCAATACCAAACGCGAACACACAAACACCCACATCACTTGA
>CAJHUC010002152.1:0-74239 GCA_905146915.1 Ostreobium quekettii
CCACCGGGACAGTGATGCAAAGCTCCCCTGGCCCCGCATCCCGCCCGGCGTCCCCCGGCGCCGCGCTGGGCACCAGCCAGCCCACGCGCCGCAGCACCCGGTGGAATTCCCGGTCGCCCGCGGACTCGATGCCCAGGACGATGCGCGCCGGCGGCACCCAGGCCTCCTTGTTGGCCGCGTAGCCGTCCGCCCGTAGCTGCCGCCTCAACAGCCGCAGCTTCCTGTCCCCGTACTTCCGGCGTGTAAGGACGACTCTCTCAGAAACGTTCGGTTCCTCATCGATCCCGCCCAGCTGTACCCGCACCTCCAGCTGGCCGTCATACTTTTCCCAGTTCTGCCTCTGGCACGCGCGCTTGGCCCACTGGTAGGCGAGCGACATGGCCGGCAGAGGAGCCGACGAGCTTGTGCGTGGGCGGGATGGCCTGCTTCGCGACCCTTTATTGTGGCTGCTGCCGGGCGACGCGACGGGCCGCGGGGGCGGCGGGCCGCGGCGGGTTAAATAGGGGCCGGCCCTCTGCTGGGTCCCTGGCGCCGCGCCCGAGTGTGGGGTTGCAGGGACGAGGGAATAAGAATTTTAGTCGCTGGCGCCCACCTCAGCTTCCTTCCAAGGTATCTAGCGTTAGACTAACGCAAGTACAACGCGGCCCCGAAATTGCCCCCCAGTGAGACGGGCGAGGCGCAAAGCTACGGTTTTGGGACCCCCACATGTCCAGTGCATATTTCCGGCAAGTGAACCCGATGGGCGCCCGGGTTGGCGCCCATCGGCCTCCAACCCCACACGACACGATAAGGGAGGCCTGCCGTGAGGGGGACCGTAGACGTCCAAGAGGGGAGACACGGTGTCGATTTCGGTACGCCCAGCGTCACTTTGACGCCTTGTTCAGAGATTCCCCTCATCCATCCCCTACATTGTCTTTTCACAGCAGGTAAAGAATCTTCAAGGGAGGCTTTGGAATAAGTACTGACTTGTTTGCCGCTCATCAGCAGCGGTTTGTGCCAGTTCTCTGCATACGTAGATTTCGTGGCAATTGCGCAATCTTTTAGCGTCACAGTTCAGGAACCCTCTCCCTGGGCGTTATATGCGCAAAGCGTAGCAAACTCGACCTGGTGCATTTCCTATAGTGCATTCCCTGCTATTTAAATCATGGTACATGCGCTTATGGTGCCGTTTCCATAGCCTCGACTTCTTATTTGGAGGCCATAGTTCATGGCTGTTTACTTTTCTCCACTGGGCTTCAATATGCGGACAAGGACATGAGGGTCAACCTCACGACAGCCTATTCCATTCACGGTTACAATGTTCGGGTTCTATGAATTGGGGTGGACTCAATGCTCGTATTGGAGTTTATTGAGCTTGGCATGGGCACTGTGACAAAAGCGCAATGGCTGGGCCACGGTTGACGACTCGCGGTCAGCGCGTGCAAAAGAGGCGCACATTGGGCGCTTTGCCCATCAATTGTCACGGCACCGCGTACGTCCAATTGAGCGTGTCTGGTGGGCATGCGCATGTCAGCATGTGATCCCGCTGCATGAGGATGCCGCGCCACAAGTTGGCAAGCAGAAATGCCGTGGAACTCCGCCCGTCGGTGTCCAAAGCAACAGGCAGAGACGCAATCCTGGCCAGCGCTGGAAATCAAAATCGATTACTAGCGTGACAAAACACATGACAAAGCGCCGCCCTCGCACACAACAGGCGACGTCGGGCGCTGCGCATGTCCACACAGCGCTTGTTTGCAAAGGATATTCGTTTCCGTTCACCAGCCGACAGCCCTGAGCACCGCCGGCTGGCTTGTGCCATATCCCGACAAACTATGGCACCGCGTCTCCAAGCAAATCCCTTTGCGGCACAACTATATTCTACAATAAATACTGTGATGCACATCCGATTCTGCACCACACTTCGTAACAGCGGGCGGCAAGCAGCCAAGCACCTGTGGGCCGCCTCCTTTGACAAGAGGCTTCCCCAAGTTCACTAATTTTCTAACTCATCCTCACTAATGCCGCTCTCCCCGCCCTCTTTTACTATTCCGCTGTGACAACTCTGCCCAAAGCTCATCCTATGCCATGTCGTCGGCCTGCCCGTGCTGGTGCAGCTGCAGCTGCTCCTCCCGCAATGTACGGAGGATCTCCAATAGGGTGTCGTACGAGTTGAATGGGATGTGGTTGTACATGAGCCGTGGTGACATGAGGATGCCCTCATTCACCAGCTCCTGCCCTGTCGTCCAAACAGCCTGGTAGGTGCGGGACACTTTGCCATCCGCCCGTTGAGACTTGGATGGTCGCAGGTAAATGACCCTCCCAGGGGGGATGAATTTTCTTGCTGGGTCCAGTCCATCCAGGGCGGCTGCACTCTGAGGAATGAAAACACCACAGGGGAGTCAACTTGACACCAGCGATGGAATTAACGTCATTACAGCCCATTTCAGCAACGAGGCTCCCTTAGGTTCCCCAGAGGGTGGTGGTGTAACCTTAATGTTGCGCACTCACCATGGCAACGTATCTTGTTGCTTTTGTTGTGGATAGCCATCTGAAACTGGTGGTGATGGACTCCACATATCACTTGGGGGGAATTCGTGATGCATTGGGGCGGCATGGCAGTTTTTAAATAGCAGTGGCAACTGGTGGCAAAGCACCGACATTGCAGTTTCCAGAACCACGAAGGACCATAATGTGGATACCATAATGTCCATCATCAGGCTGAACCAGCATTGGCAGCTTTTCACTCTGGGCAGCAATCCCATTCAAAGTGCCTTTCGCAATCCACAGGCAACATTTTACAACTTCGTCTGCCATCCAACGCTCTCCATCACAGCATATGGACACGCACCTCCACACTGGCCTTGTATCGTTGAAAGGCCACAAAAGCCTGTGGCCGAACATCTTCAGCTGGGACAAACAGTTGTTCCTCCTCCCATTTTTTACCTATCAAGCCGCCCACCAATATGCTCGCTTTGCTGCGTTGGCACTGCACAACTGCCTGCACCTGCCCAATCACAAAAACCATGGCACTTAAAGAGAACAAAACCATGGCTCAAACAGCAATGCATTTGAGGGAAGGGACACAGAAGTTCCAACAAAATCCGTGTTGTGTGACTCAGGTTCAAGCCAGGGCAACGAATGGTAATAATTTGGCAAGCACATGAACAAGGAACAATGCACATCAGCGACAACAGTCATGCCGCAGTCACTCTGCAGCTGGCTCAGAGGACAAATAGTGCTGCCAGCATGGTGCTCGAGTAGATCATACTTTGACAATGTGCAGCACCAGTCCTGTTTGTTATCAACTCGAACTCCACCAGAGCACAGCATCATAGTGTATACCTCCACCCATAATATATTTCTATTGAGCAAAGTATTCAGCAACCCCAACAAAGCATAAATCCTGCCATCATTTGTTGAACAAATGTCTGTCTGGCAAGTGGTTACCTAATGGCACCCACAGGCAATTCACAAGCCCATATGGTGGCAAGTGTCTTTGTAGTCAACATGCCAATGGCCCTACCTACCATTTGATCCCTGAGCCGCTCCAAAGTCCCCACCGTCAGCCTGGGAACCAAGTCCTTGCCATAGACGAAAGATGTGCACAATGGTGACAAAGCTTCAGCAAGCACAGGGCTCATCAGGCCCCCGGGCGGCGAAAAGGCCCAGCAGGTGACATTGGGATAGCGGCGTCGCAACAGGAGGGCCACCAGGGAGCCCACGCCAGCGCCCAAGCTGTGGCCGGTGATGACCAGCCCCCAGCCGGCCAGGTTAAGATTGGGGTGCTGGTTGCCCCGCTCGGTCGCGTCCTCTGCTCTGTTGACAGACACCTTGTATTTTAGCACACACACACAGACACACAGCCAGGAACAAGGCACTGTGCGGGAGGGTAATGAAACAGTGCAGTGAACAGAAAATGCATTATTTGCAAAACAACAAAGCTATCGAAGCGCAAAAGCGCAGACCTAAAAGCGCCAACCTACAAGAACGAAAGTATAGCAGTTCGGACGTGTGTGCAAACTGCCAGTGAAACACAAAAGACGCACTTGCCCCACCCTGCCCTCCCCTGTTCCAACACCGGGCCTGCGGCCTCACGGCTTCCCCACCCAGCCGCCCCTCCCTTTGCTGACCGCACCTCAGGCACTCCAACACGCCCTGCTTCTCCAGGTCCCCCACCAGCGCCCTCGCGCACTGCAGCATCCCGCTGTGCACGCTGACCACCTCCCCACCCTCCCGCCCCTTCCGCGGGCTGCCCCCCACGCTCTCCAGTAGCTCCCCCACCTCCTGCAGCTCGCCCGCCTGCAGAGGCTCCGGCTTGATCAGAAAGTCTGTCACCAGGTCCGCAAGGCTCAGCGTGCCCCGGATCGACACCACCAGCGCTCGGTAGCGCCGGTCCACGGCCACGAAGTAGGGCAGGTCGCCCGCCAGCGAGTTGGCGTGGCTGCGGCACAGCACGTCGCCGTCCTGCAGGCCGTACTGCAGCAGGGCCTGGTCGTCCAGGCGCTTGCGCAGCCCCACGCGGGAGTTGCGGATCGCGCCTGGCCCAAAGGAACGGGACGAATCCTGCGACGAGAGCCAGCTGCGCGTGGCGGTGAGCCCCTGCCTCAGCCCGTTCGGCGGCGCGGCGCGCAGGCACAGGCCGCAGCATCGCCATGCGGTGTTGAGCGGCTTGCGGGCGTGTGTGTTGTGCGCCAGGTACAGGAGTGCGCCATAGACGGCCACCGAGTATCGGTGGTAGTGAGCGGCTCGCTCCAGGACGTCGAGGGGGACGGCGTCCGGCGCGCGGCCGGAGGCGGGGTTCAGGCCCGGCGGGGGCGTCACGAAAGGGCCGCTGAAGCTGGTGCCCCAGGTGATGGCCGTGCCGAAGGACGCGCTGGAGGCCACGGTCTGCAGGCGGGGGGGCGTCAGGATTGCGGACGACGACTTGGTGGTCTGGGAGGCGGAGGCGGGCAGCCCGGACTGCGTCCCTGGTTCGTGCTCCCCCACCCTGGGCGTGCGCTGGGAGTGGGAGCCGCCCGAGGTGGCCGCGCTGGGCGCCCGCCCGCTGAAGGACCGCGACCTGCCGTCAGCCTCGAGGCACTGGGAGAAGGAGCCGTCACGGGGAAATTGGGCGGCGCCCAGGCGCTGGCGCACGGCATGGCCGAGCAGCGCCAGATGCGCCCAGGGGGGGGGATCGCCACCGGGGTGCCTGGGCGACGGCCGCAGTCCTCCCGGACCGTTGCCCACCTCGCTCTCCGACCAGCTGGATCGCAGGCCCACGGGCGCCCGCCCGCTGAACTCCACCCCCTGATCTTCGTACTCCGAGCAATGGCGCCGGAACAGCGCGGACCGTCCGGTGTGCCTTGAGGCCCTGCGCCGCGGGTACTCCCCGCCCGCCCAGGACCTGCCGGACAGCGGCGGGCAGCCCGGCCAGTCGTCGCAGGCGGGGACATCCTCGTCGGAGGCCCGCGGGGGGAGGCCGCCGGGCGCCTCCCGCTCCGCGTCCGGCTGCTCGCCGATGCCCTCAACGCTGATGAGTGGCACCACGGGCTGGCGGTCCATCGTCTCTCGGATGTTGAGCCATGTGGTGCCCTTGGCGACGTGGCGGGGGTCCGCAGCCCCCCGCCGCATGAACTCCTGCCTGCAAGTGGGCGGATGAAGGTGAGCAAGGCGATGGCAGGTTGTGTGAAGGACTCGGTTCCACCGTCATTGTAATGTTTCTGATCACATTCGTGCGAATTTCGCGTTGGAAAACGCGTGACACGTTGGCCTAGTCTGTGGATTATGGGATGGAACGGCTTTGTTGCCTGTGGGCTTGGTGGACACCAGTGAACTTTACTGGACAGCAACTCAGCGCTTGGTTGTTAAGATGCTTTGCTTGCCAATCCATCAATGAACATTGCATTTTTGAGGGGAACAAAGGAGCTGATGGGCATGTTGTCACCTTCATATCTAGTCGTTTTGATTGACCAAACAAACCATGCAGACGGAATCATGCTCGTCACTGGTTTGTTTGTGCAAGGGGTGGTGGTGGTCCCGGTTGCAGTCTGCACAAAATGATCAGACAGATGGATTCTTGCCTGTAGGCTGCCAGAATCATGGCCACCACGAGGTCTGATGGGCTGAAGTCCATGGGGTTGAAGAAGCTGGCTAAGACCCATGCCATACGGGCCAAGGGGTCATCATCAATGCGCTCCATGTCACTACTTCTAGCGAGCCCACTGCAGCACATCAGATTGAGGCACCTGTGTGGGGGTGGAAAAACACACATCTTTCGGTTCAAGGTTAACAACAGTGGCGCTATTGTGGCAATGACAAGCAAGGCTGCAGACATATTTGGAGATCAACATGCATGAAAAGCAGCCAGCCTCAATGCAGATATAAGATGCATTCTGATAGGCGACACAACAACAGCAGTGGCAAAAGTGCATCTGTCTGATAACTCCAAGATGCTGTGAAGATCAATGCATGGCATGAGGTGTACAGTGTCCTGGCTTGACCCACATGTCAAGCTGCATTGTGGGAAATTTAGGAAACAGTGCGGTGTTGTGGGGGTGTCAAGATATCCCTGCAATCATAGGGCGTATGTGTACAGGCACATGCTTGGTCAAAATACTGTAACACACAACAACAGCAGATTTGAATGGAGAAATCCTATATCATGCGAAATTATTCACATTTCAAACAAACTGGTTAATATCTGCAACAGTGAGCAATCGCCCTCCCTGCAGGCTTGATCTTGCAAAAGAATGGCGCAGAATTGTGGAGCTCGAGAAACGAGAGGAACACAGGACAACCCCTTGTCCAAAGTTGCAAGCACAATGGCGGGCCAAGCATATCAAGAGGTTCACCAGCTCCAAGAAAGTATTACAGCACACACACAAAGCCAAAGAGTAGCGCTGAAGCAAGCCACCATGGCCTCTAGTCATTTGCAAGAAAGCCATGATGAGTTTTGTTCCGCGTTCTTGAATGACATTGGGAAGACCATGATGAGCTGCCGTCAAGGCAACAATGAGACAGGCATGGATACTGCACAATTTTCTTCAGGCTGTATTGCTTGCACAGTGCAATGGCAGCATTCTTTTCCCATGAGGCGAATTCAGTCAGAGCACTTTTCACCCACAATGCAGAGCAGTTGCCACAGTTGCAGATGCTTCTCCTGGGCAACAGCATTTCAGTAGCTACAGTTGAATAGCATCTCAAGTTTTATTGCATCTAGGCACCAATACTGAGGCTCCACAAGTTCATCAGCACACAAAAAAAGCACAAAAGTGGGGAACAAGTGCAGCCACACAGGTTCACACAGAACATCCTGATAGGCCCATCCTGCGCGATGCTTTGTCTTTCTGTCTGAATTGAACAAGCAGTTGTGAAAAAATAGCAGGAAAGGAAGATGCAGTAGATCAGCCCCTCACCTTATCCTCTTCTTCCAACCTATCACAGTATTGGTGGGCAATATGCTGTAGGCAAGGAGTGAGAAGGCTGCAACAATCCCGATGGCTACCCAGGTCGATATGTTAAGGAATTCCATCGCACGCCTCAGGTGGTGGTCATCTTTCAGGCAGTCTGAGTCCTCGTCAAAGACAAGGATGCTGGCATATGCTGTCAGCACTACTTTGAAAACGAAGTTTGCCACGTGGAAGTACATCAGCGGCACAACATTTTTGCGTAGATCTGTCTCAAAGATTGAACCTGGCACATGGGGGATTGCATGTTAGTACAGGCCAAACAGGACAAGCAATGGGGGCCCACATGTGAGCGTTTTGTTTGTATTGCGAACTTCGGGGAGCATGTAGTCACATGGACAATACGAAAAATACGTGGAAAAATGCTCTGACCACAATAGGAACAGCAAGGTAAGCAGGTAATACCCTAGGTAGCAGGTAATACCCTGGCACGCCATTCCAGTTGCAGTACACAATCTGATGCCAGATAAGTGATTTGTAGCCAAGGCCTTGTCTGAGATCAACTGCTGATAGCCCTCCAGGATTGGTGACTAGCAGTCCAAGCCTGTTGGTATCGCCAGCGTTGAATTGCCTTCGCAAAAGTTGTCGCTGACGGCTCAATGGCAGCACAGTTTCCCACAGCATGGGCTCCCGTGTTCCAAATTCCTCCCTGCAAGGAATGTTGGCATGCAAGAGCAAGGCTGTGCTGCGCTGTGAGCCCGCACAGCGCATGCAGCATGTGGTGCAGGACATCCAGATAGTATCGCGAACACTGCCGCAAGTTGTAAACCATCCAGTTAGCGCCACAAGCGCCTTGCTGAACATTGTCAGCCAATCTATCACCGGAATCGCCTCATGCTTCCAAACCCAGCCAAAGGCCGCAGACCCGCCCGGCCACTCTACGCTTCCCGCCCAAGCCCTCGCAGCGCCAACATCCGAGCCTCCCTCAGCAGCGGTCAATCCCGCCCCTAACCGCCAAATTGTTCAAATAGTCCAGCTTCGACGGCCGCCTTCCGAGCAGCGCGGGCTGCCTCCACCTCTCCAGTCCACCCCACGGCCCTGAGCCCCCGGCCCCCGCACGCCCAACACGAATCCCCCCCGCCCTTCTTCGACAATCATGCCCATGTGACGCCTCCGGCCGCCTTTGAGCACTCACCCTTCAGCCCCTCCAGCGTCAGCATCACATCCGACACCACCGTAAGCACGAAGCTCAGCAGTACTCCGTAGATGCACACGTTCATCTCCACCTCCTCCGCGCAGCCGGCCGGCCGCGCCACGGAGGCCCCCCACAGCAGCACGCCCGCCCAGATGCCGTGGAAGGCCGCGCCCCATGGCGCCAGCAGCGGCAGGTCGTCGCTGGAGATGAACCACTGCCGGCCAAAGAGGCGGAAGGCGGGCATCGCGGGGCGCCGGTCGGCACCCCCGCCGGGATCGCCACGCCGGGGCGGGCCTCAATCCTCAGCCAAAATTCTCCCTCCCCTTTTCCCGCCCTGGGGGCGGAGCCGCTGAGATTTGGCGAGGGGAACCTGCGGAGTGACGCCACGGGGACCGGGAGACGTGATGATGCCAAGGGAGGGGGGGCTGGGGCAAAATACCCCGTCCGGGGGGGCGGGGCGGGGCGGGGCAAGGCCCTTGCCAAGGGGAGGGGGGGTGGGGGCGGGTCGTTGTCACATGGTCGCGTCTGGGCCGAAGGTGCGAAGTTAGGGGGGCCCTGGTGAGACGGGGATTGCCTTTGCCTGGTGCCCGCCCGGTGCCGTGCTTCCGGCCCGAGTTTGTGCCGCGCCCGCGGGCCGCGATTCTCCGGGCTCATCCGCGCGGCCCGGCGGGTTGTTGCCGGCCGTGATCCGTACGAACGGCCGGCGGAAGGTACTGTGCATGCTTGCGCGGGGACTGGCTTCCCATGGGCCATCCCCGTTCCAGGAACGCGCGCTGACGAAACGGCCACGCACCTCCGGCATGCAATTACTGGCTGCACCAAATCGGTGACTGCTTGCACCAAAACTCCCCCCAAGACTAACCTAACCTGAATCCTAAACCCTAAAAACTAAAAACTAAACCGAAACCTACCCTAACCCTAAACCCAGACCTACACCTAAAACTAAAACTGAGGTGAGGACATAGTGCGCACGTGATTTGGTGCAAGCAGTCAACGATTTGCTGCAGGCAGTAACATTATTTTCGCATCTCCCTCTCGCTGAGGACCTTGACTGATGTTCCCACGTTCTGACTTGAGCGAGATAGGGACAAGCTGCGCATCGCGTGTTGGGGACGCTTGGAACAATTCACACGGCCTGAAATGCGCCCCGGTGTGCCCACAGGACGCCAGGGCCCTTTCAGTTCTTTGTGGGCGGCTCTTGTTCCGATGAATGCAGCCGCATGTCGGACTCCATGGCGAACCAAACAGATAATTATGGGGCTTGAATGGCGCGTTTACATTTGCAGAGAATAGCAGAAGTCGCTCCTGTTGCAGCTTGAAGGGGATGCCGTGGCTAACTCGCTGCATGTTGTTTGTACATGTTTCACCGAGACCTCCGCCACACCAAGTCCCACAGAATACCCTCACAGAATGGTGAACGCGTCAATGTCCTCCACGGGACATAGTTCTGCTACCCCCGCTGAGAGCAATGTCCATGTCCCAGAGTCGTGCTCCTGATGTACAAGCATAAGCCGCCGCCCCCCCCCCTCCGCGCCCCAGTGTAAAATCCTGTTATTGTTGCAACTTCACGGGACAGAGCCAGTCCCTTGTGCAATGAAAGCGATGACGGACTCGGACTGCTAATTTGGAAGTGCCAAGGGTCATGGCAATGCCTGGTGAGAAGCGGCGCCCTCTCTCCAATGCCTCTTCATGGCACCATAAGCGCGTCGCGATGGACAGTGCGATAAGAGCTGACTAAAATAGTCATAGATTGCAATGGCAAAGAGGCTGCCTGATTTCGGTGAATTTCGGCAGCTTTCGTCCTGAATGGTTCAATATTCATCAAAGTATGCAATCTGTGCCCACAAGGGCCTTCTGCTCGCATGGACATAGATTGACTACATTTTGCAAATTGAGAAGTTAAAGTGGGCCATAGGAGTTACGGTTAAAAGAAAGATGTGTTGGAGATTGAACTTGATATGCATAATGAAATTTAAGGTGACTTTAGCTGGATCACAAAATGACATGGACGGTGTGGAGGCACCCTCAAAAATCATGGACAACTTTGGAAGCCAAGTCGATTGGGAAGGGGAGGAGCTCGGAAACTATTCTGACATTGTTACATTTCAAAGATTGCATATGCCATGGTCGACAGCTGTTGGGAGTGGAATATGCCAGGGAAACTTCCATGTACGAGTAATGTGGTGCGGAATATGCAGAGCAGAGGATCACGCCCGTTGCGCACTGCAACCAAGTTGGGAAGGGAGTCGGGTATGCCTGTTGGGGCTGCGGCTGCTGAAACATTTCACGCGCGATTGGTTTATTGGCTGTGCCGGTGTAAATGGGAGTCGCCAAGGCCATTCCGGCTTTGTATCAACACAGGCAGGACGTGCACGAGTCTCTGCTGCTGCTGCTGGTGCTGCTCCAATCCATCCTCAGCGCCGTGTCTGCATGTGATCCTTCTGCGGCATGCCGTCGGCTGTTCCAAAGGTCTGGATGTGTCCAGCAGCCAACACTTGACCGTGCCACGGTCTGGCAAGCCTAAGAGGGCCTACAGGGGGAAGTGGAGCTCCACGTCTCGCCTCCAGGCGAGGAGGACGATTCCCAGTTAGGAAGCCGTCCTGGGAGAGGTGGTTGATTCCAGGGATCCGAGCAAGGCATCAGCAAATCGCTGGGCCGGAACGGAGTGGTGCTCACGGTTGTGCACCGCCAATTCGACGTAGGATCTGGCCGAGAAGGGTGCGGCCTCACCAGAAGCTGATGCCACGTGAGGGCGTTGAGGAAGAGCGGGAGAACCTGAATGACGCAGAAGCGAGCGAGATGCCAGTACCACTGTGTCGGTGCATTGTAGTTATGTATATCACACTACTGTTGATACATCATGAGTGCTACCATGACTACGGGACAATTCACTGAGCCCATTCGGCAATGTACAACATCGCTCACCCCCCACGCCAACTCCATGGTCCTGCCAATTGTTTTTGCTCTGTTCCATCTTGGGGCTGCCGTAAATCTCTTAAGAATGGAAGAAAAGGGGGATCATGCCTTGCCATGCTGTCTCGCAGCAGATGCCAGTTCGTGGGGGTGGCGCAGGAGCTGGTGAGGACACCGATGTTTCAACCGCCCAGGTGAAACCATCACAGGAAATCGCACGTGCTATGTGCACTGTCCTTAGAATCGACAGTGCTGACACGAGAAACCGAAGGAATGTGAGGAAACAAAGACGGAAAACGTGTGTCCCAACGGCGCGCTTCTAGCGGCGGAAGGAGGTGCAGAAAGTGTTGCCAACATTGGATCTGGACACGCACATGCTGGGAATGATTGTTCAGACTCTTGAAGTACCCCATACATGACTCTGCGTGAGTCATGTCTGTGGTGAATCTGGGTTACCACAACGTTTTGTTGACTCCCAGAGGAGCCATGTTAGGGCTAACATCTTGTTGGTCGAGGCCAAGGTGGCCTTCGACGTTCCTTTACTTCAATCGGTGAAGAGTGCCTGATCCGTCTAAGGGGACATCTCGATTGACAAAATTACCACTTTGCTGTTGATTGATCTTGTGGAGCACTGTCTTGCTCACTTGCGCTCCAGGGTGGGCGTGCTGGACAGCAGCCGGAAGGTCAGATCGTTGCAATGGATCCCTTGGGGGACAGGACTGCCCTGAACCCTACAGATCGCAGTGTCATGGTGTTTCTGATTGTAATTTGACCGGGATGTTTCATCTCGCCGGGGGCTTTGGGCATGTGCGTAGCATCTGGTTGTAAGTTGATGATCCATGCTGCAAGCGACCCACCCTAACATCCAGAAGATCACCATGGCGGCAGTTCAGCAATGGACAAGGACAACTTTGGAGCATGCTTTCGCTGCCATGCTGCATGCTGCTTCTTGTTGGTGTTGTTGGTGGAAGGTGTCGCTCCTATGTGCTTGGCGTTCTCCATTTCCAAAGGACTTTGCAACACACATGCAGAACGTGTGTCCCCAGGAGTGTTGAATCGCTGCCACAGGCACAGCACGAAGGATGTATCCCTTCTGTGACACTGGCTGTAACTCAGCCTGAGCCTTCCCCAGTCTCGTGTGTATTTCGCGACCCTTAGCAGAATTTTGACTCTGAAGCGGGACGAGCACTGTAGGTCCATGTATCTGTTGTCTGTAGTAGGGTTGCACAAACAGGCAAAAGGTGCTGAGCCTGGCACCTACCAACACACGGTCCCACCCAGGGGATCGCCATAGATTCCAAGACCACGATCAATGCTGCCACAACCTTACAAAACTGCACCCCTTGAGGTGCACAGTACACTTACTATACAACGCTATGCCTCCCGGCTACAACCCGCAATAAGCGCCAGCAGCGCCCCAACACAATAGCACCTATGTTTTAAACTGTATTCCGTTTCCTAGCTACCCGTTCCCAGTGCCCCGAAAGGACGACATCCCCCTCACTGCCCTTGATACGACGCCTCCCACTAATACCTCTCACAAACGCTTCACAGCCTCAGAAGCCCCGTACAGCATCATGGCACAGCCTTGCAACTTGTCAGCCCCAAGGCGCTCGCTTGGGTCTTCGATGGGCTGCATCTTGGCAACTGCTCTGAGCTCCTGGGCGAGTGTGAGACACTCTCCCATGGACTCAGGCGCCAGAAAATCAACTGCAACCTGCACATTGCCCATGCACAGGTGTCAGGTTTACTCAGCCGGCCTGTTGTGCACAGCTTGGTACTGATAAAAGGGCAGCTCAGCAAAGGTGATTGGTAGGCTAGCTCAGTACAACATCTGCAGTGCAGCTCACTCAACACTCGTATTAGTACACCACTGCCAAAATATGTGATGAGTGCGGCAAGTCATAGGGCAAAACATCCTGGGCAAAGACGATGGGAAAAAAGAAGCATCCATGACTAAGGGCACCGCCATTCTGAAAGCAAGGCCTTGCTGCTGTTCCGTGTATTGACAAAGGTGAGCCAGTGTTCTTTAAGACAACACATAAGCTGAAAACAGTAAGCCATATAAGGACCAGCACAGCCGTTCTCTGTACTATGGGCAACTCAAAGCCTGCTGGTAGCACAAGTAGTGTTCAGCAACAACTGATTTTGCCAACAAACACTCGTGAATGTGAATAGTGCAAAACCTTGGCCTGTAGGTGCACTGGCACTCGTGTGCCACTTAGCAGCTCCTAATGGAAAAATATACACCAAAGGCCCACCTTAATGCAGCTCCTCAAATTCCTCACTTGGTGGGGACACCGCACAGGGATGAACACTGCCTCGTTCACATGTTGCTCGAAGTGCCACACGTGTACGCCATACTGTTCACGCAGGGCATCGTGGTCTGCATGGGTTAGAGTGAACATCTGATCCTGCAACACATCAAGTACTTTCTCGTGCTCAGATACAGGCTTGCCGTGGTGCACAAACTTGTGCCTGTTCTTGTCCAGGTAGTCTCGGAGGTGTGGCACGTCCTCGCGGCGGACGATGTCCCAGACTGCACCAGCATAGCCATACCTGGAACAACATATGGGCAAAATGAAGCCAGAGACATGATATCGGCACATGATGCCAGCAGGTACAGCAGCACGGACAAAGCAGCAAGCATCGGCTTGTGCACCTGCCTTCCATCGCACCGATGCCTTCACAGTGTGTGGCGCATTCCATTGTTTGTAAATCACAACTTCCTAGCTCTGGGCTTTGCACATGTCGAGTTCGCTGTGCTTCCAGGCAACCATGCACAATAAGGAAGGGACAAAGTGCAGGACTATCCTACAGGGTGTGAGCAGGGACTGCAACTTCTATTCCTCTGGTTCACCATCACAGGTACACACCGTTTGGTTGTAAAAATTGCTCCCTCGCAATCAACTTCCCGCAGGGACAAAGGGCTGCGGTATGTCTTATGACCAGAAGCAGTTCCAGTTATTTGTTGTCATTAATTTCTAGGAAACTTCCAAAACACAATATTTATTCAATTCATCTATTTGTTGACACATGAAATACAAAAAAAAACTGCCTCGCAACGATGATCCCTCACGTTTCATGGTCCCATAGCTCATTTCCGCTTCTGACATGGATCTTCTCCTTCTCGCTCTTGCCATCCACATCGTTGTATTGGGCATGGCACAAGATGTTGACTGCATCGCACAAATCGACGTGCAGCTTGGTCACGCTGTCACCCTCGCCAGGGTGCTCCTTCAGCCGGCCCAGAGCAATGTATGTCTTGGGTCCCAAGTCAGGAGGAAGGCAGCTGTCAGGGAGATATTTTCTCAGGTTCAGGGGACCTTCTGTGGGGTCAGTGTACTCTGGCATTGGGAGCATCTCCCTGAAATCCTGTTCAACATAAATCACAGCGATCTATCCAGTCATTTTCCAGACTTCGTTCCAAAGTTACAAACAGGACCTCGATGTACCTCAAGCACTGCACCAAAATAGACTTCCAGGTTATTTCCCCAATAGTTCAACAATACATATCCTAAAAAACAACAGCATGCCACTCGCTCCCTTGATCTTTGCCTGATCATCACTGTTTGTAGTTTAAAATGTTCAGTGTGCAGCCTGCAGAGTCCAAAACCCCAAAGGCAGTGCGTCGGCCTGAATCAGTACATCCAAGCTGTGCAGCAGGAATGAATTTTTCAGCTCACGCTGTGCAATCTGCAGATATCTTGATTGGGTAGGTGTGACATAAGCATTAGCAAACTGCCACCAACAGCATTGGGAAGGGGCCCCTTTGCCACTTTGTACTGTTTCATGCCTGCAAGCTACACAAAAAAGTTTGGCTTGCTTTCAGCGCACTGTGCGCGAGCGATCTTAAACCACAAGCCACATCCATGCCGACCAGCTTCAACAAGCACAGTGAATGCTGCGCTATCAGCACATGTGCACTCATGGCAGGCCATAAACAGTTCAGCACAACGCTGCAGGCCAAACCTTTTTCTGTCTTTTCTTTTCAACTTCTGCAACATTTTGAAAAGGGCAAAGCAGCATTCTTTCACCAGGGTGAGGTACCAGGACGGCACAAGAGCATGAGCACAGTGCAGGTGTTTCTCATCTAAGGAGGCTGCAAATGGATGGATTCCATTGTCATGTTGGTGATGCGACTGGCTGGGTATGGTGACGAATAAGTACTGTTTGAGGACATTGGGCCACTTGGTGGGTTACAGGAATTGAGAAAGCCTTCTAGGATGACCACCTGGCCGGTGTGTAAACTAGGCAATAGGCCAAAATGGTGATGCTATGTGTTCTGGTATGTGTTAAACTATGTTGGGCACCTACCAAGAGGGACCCTGCCACCCTTGTTTCTTCAGGTCTGTTTCATTGTCCACTATTGTGAGCCCTATCAAAGTTGACAGGTAGACAATACAGCACTTGGCACTATTGGGAAACCAACAACGGGGAACACCAAACCTTGCACTTGTCAGATGATGAAATCTCTGTCACTGCAGTCACCTGCCACGGTGCAAGGTTTTTGTTTGTAAATCCTATTCTGGCAGCTGCAATGTGGAGGTACTAATTGTTGAAGTCAGACAGTTCAGGACTGACGATTTTGTTCACAGTGTTGCCTGCTTTTCCTGCTCTACTGATAAACATCATATTGCATTGTATAGTACTAACTTGCACAGTTGGAGGTCCATAATCGTAGGACATGATTTCCTCTTTGTCAGAGGCAATCCTCACCGACCTGGTCATGACGGGCGAGTTTTTCACTGAAATGAGCATCCGGAGGCCAATCCTTGACTTTGAGCATGTGATCCTTTCCATCGTTCCAATAGCTTGCCTCATGCCCTGCACACCAACGCAGCCCACTGCTCCCTCAAACACATGACATAATGGACTTGCCTAACTCCAATTTCTTACTTCACATGCATCACAAAGACTGTCTGCCTCAGCACAACTTCGCTTGCACGACAATCGCATTGTAGGAAAAGCACCTCTGCGGAAATGCTGAAGTGACCATCATGGCACTGAAGGTGCAAACGCCAACGTTTTCTCTCTGTTTTGACAAAGACAACGATTGACAGCACACCAATTGACAACACCCAAAAACTGTGCTGGGTCTGGCAGCCCACAACTTGACATCGGATGCTCTACTACATGGTTGGCATTGGCACCACGATGTGCCCCATGGCTTGACATTGGATGCCTTTCTACGTTGCTGGCACAAGGTGGTGGCAAACTGCCAAAGAAACAAAGAACCAGACGACTGGCCAGCTGCCAAAGGGCTACTTTTGTAGTATGTGATGAAACCTATTTCAGACAATTTGTCTCCTCCACTGGGCAACGCCCCCGTTGTATCAAGGACAAGACAAAAGGTTGTAAACACTTTAAAACACACACACCTTGCTTGCACACAAGAGGAAGGCAGGGTTGGCATTACCAGCTAGAGTACAATGGATCAAAGAAAACAACCTCCCTCAAGCCCCGCCCCCGTCTGCATTGACCACCAAGGCTGGCTTAAGAACAACAGGACCACAATCCTATGTGCACCTCCACTAGTTTATGTGGCCCTTCCAATCCGCAATATGTCGCTAAACCAGCAACACCACCCGTTTTGTCACACTAACTTGTAATACATGTTGGCACCCAGCAAACACAACACATTGCATACCAATTTAAACTGCAATGTTAAGCATAGCAGTAGTGACGTAACATTGCATTACTATTTTCAGTGTTTGGCATCAAATGCGACAATTTTAAAAAGGGTATTTACAACATGAGGAGATCGTAAAAAGTCGAATTAAAGGTTAGATTAGGAAAGATCAGGTCTCCAACCCCTATGAACCACCTTTCTTGCCACCAATTGTGATCATTTTGTCCATTTCATAGGTCTCCGAAATTCGGCGCCCTTGTGCCATGACCGGCGGTTTACATAATGCGCCTAGACCATTGTGTTAGTCCGCTCAATGTTCCTCCCGCCCTCGTGTGCGGCAACAAAGTCGTTGCTCCCTTTGTGCTCAAGGACACTTGCTTGGACGCTAAAGAGGGCCTGCCTACTTTGTCAAGGATGGTTGCATCGCAAAAATCTAAGGTAGATATGATGGCATCCATGATGTCCTTAAGGTGCCCCCTCATTTGACCTCGTCCGCCCTCATTTAGAGGCTATGGAACAGCCCAAGATCAACAATATTTAAATCTGGATTTTGTGGTTGCTGCATTTGTATCTTCATTTTGTAACCATCCTCAAAGTATTCTGACTAAAAGTCATCCTGGACGCTGGCTGCGATGTGGGGCTTTGCTCCATCCATTTGAATCACGATGCTTGTTCTCATGCGGTAGTATGCAACTCTCATTGCTGGGAAAACCTTTGTTGTCACCATAGTAAAGAAGGTTGCATTGTCAACGTTGATGGGCTCTACAATTTGCTCATTGCGGGCCGGATCCTTTGACGATCTTTGGGCACTCTTGATGGTGACAGACAACCATATGCCCAACGGGCCATCGAATTTTGTCGAATCGTGGATGATCTACCGCAACAAGCTTGGGCATAAATCTTTTGTTCCTGTTTGTAGGAGCCCCTTGCTTGGGTTCATTTTCCAGCAAACATGCCCACCTCATGTCAATCTAAACGTACAACCATTTGTCATCGGTGCGCACCCAATTGGTGCATGGTTCCAAATTGAAGCTTCTGCCATCAGCTGGACTTGACTGACAACGCACCGCAGCCTTTGGAGGTTTTGTTCCGTTGTTAGGCTAGGCTTGATTCAAAATGCACGCCTGGCCACCTTCCTTTGCAGCAAAAAGTCGTGATGAGTTGTCTATCTGGAACCCATCAATTCAGCAACACACCGAACCAAAGTCCGTTGGAATTGGGGGTTCTGTTCGATTTCCTTAGCAAACTCTCCATAGGGTTTCCTCTCTCTGCCACAATGTCCCTTATGACTGCGGGGTCGATGCCTTCTCCCCTATCCGTTTGCTCAGAGTTTCTTGGAAATGCATCAAATTGCAGTCAAGCTAGTCCCGAATGCATCGGCTGGACTGCCGATCGATCCATGCTTTGCTCGATCCTGTCCGCCCAGCCATTGCAACGTCGAGTCTGAGCGGCGTTGGCAGCTCAACCCTTCAAGCCTCGTGTGGCCAACAGGAAGGCGCCCCACTCTGAGACCCTATTTTTGGTGGGGTCAGCAACAACATGAGAAAGTTCGAACTCTGGTGGAAGAGGCAGTGGTTCAAAGTAGTGCAATTGGCACAATACTTATCGGTTTGTTACAACAATTGGGGGGCATTTACCATTATCATGTGTTGTGCCCTGGTCAAATCTTCAAGCAATATGAATAATTGTTTGACAACAATACGGCCTCGCAAAAAATTGTTTCTTAAAATTCCGGACAAAGGAACTACTTTTGAGACGTTATGCATTGCACACAAAAGCACCCCCTGTGCTATAGAGCAGTTTCCCGTGCTCGGCACTCTGGCCATGTTCAATAATGCCAGGGATGCTATCTAAGCACTTGCGTAATTTCACACCACCCACATTATCCTCCATGATCTATGATAGCAAACATGCACAACTAGTTTCCATAACGTGCTACATTGCCAGAGCAAAGGCATAAGTAGGTGGTGTCTTTTACACAAGTTGATGGTTGACGCTCCACCTCAATCGGAAAGATTGGGTCTCCATCAATTTAGGAAAAAATAGGCAGCCCTCACCCCTATGAGCAGCCTCCTAAAATTGCTCCAAGAAGGTCTCAGGACAGCTCATTCAGATTCCGCATTCCTGGAGACCCCTTCAATTCTGGGCTGCTCCCATACTTGCAAGCGGCAACACCAGTAATTGCCATTATTGTGGCAAAGGGAGGCATCCAACACGTGGTGCACATCTTGCCAAACCCACTCAATTGTGCTTGGATCCCCCTCGAAGGTTGCCATTGTCACGGCGACGATGACGCTAGAAATCCGTAATGTTCTCAATCTCTGATGTACATACCTTTGCCGAGTGGAAAGGGCTGAGATCCAAGACATTGCAGGTTGGGTCCAATATGGGCCATCTCTCCAAGGTTGTTTCATAGCTTTGGTTCGACATTCTGCCTTGATTGATGCTTGAATAGAGGCTTTCGTGCGCAAATCAACCCAGAATCCACAAAGGGCCACTAACAGCCAATTCATGCGCACAATACATAATCCATCGCAGCCTAGTGAGTCTCGATGACTTCAAGAGACACAACCTTACCCTTCTAGCCATTCTCTCAAAACCTAATCCTATCAAGTGCCCAGGGGTGTTGGCAATCACCTTCTCTTGCACTTTGTCGTGGGATTGGGAGGCCTCCTGTGGTTGCACTAACAACTATGGAGGCCGAAACGTCCTAGCCCAGAATTCAGGGCCCAGGACATAGCTCCGCTCTGATGGATCGAGCTTGAATTATTGTCGTAAGCCATGGTGAGTTCGACCATCAAGGCTTTCAATATGAGTTTTCTATTGCTGTATCTCTTTGCAAGCACTGTGGTGGCCTCCAGTCTGAACAATGTCCACAATTTCGAATGGGCAGAATTGTTTCGCTCCAGCAAAGGTGTGCTCCTCAAAGCAGCGAAAACAACTGTTGTTGCCGCAATGTCAAAAAACGGCCGTTTTCTGGCCAGAGGAGCCTTGCTATTAAGTACTGCTAAATCCTCAACACTCGATGGATTGACTTGAAGTTTTGATAGTATACCCCAGACTCACAAGCATAACTTTGCGTGAAATGCCATTGAAACTGATGTCATTGACATGGAAAAGTAATCACCCAAAGTCAGAGACGACAATTAATACGGGACAGAGAAAGTATTACAATACGCTACGCTTGGCACAAAGAACACAACTGCAATCGTGACTAATGGCAGACTTTCTGACAAAGAAATGCCCTTATTGGGAATTCCTCCATCAGCGTAAGTGCCATCGCAGACATGCCGGTGCTAGTGGATGGCCACACAATATATCGTGATTGTCCACACGTTGAAGCAGCTTGCAGCAGCTCCATTGACTACAATGTTGCAAAATCAGTGCCTTAGCACCATGGTCGATCGGAACCCACGTCTTCAAGGGACCTGGTCTCATTTTCCTGCAGGTCAGGATAGAGCGAACACACAAACAAGAAAAGTTCTGGGTGCTAAGGAATTAAAGTTTCTGGGATGCGCAACACTTCCCTGTGGGTGGAATGAAGTTCTCCTGCTATGGAAGAGGCAAATCCTTTCAGTTCCTTTCTGTTCTTTGCGCATTGTCTGTGTGCATTGCACATGGGTTGCATCCAGACAAATGGAAGGTCGAGGGATGAAGAATGTTTACGCACCCATCATGGTGCCTACAAGATGTGAAGACCCTGCCTTGTATTTTGAAGCAAGCTGAAACATACGATCAAGCGAAGTGCTTTTCATGTGTTGATCAATGTGGTCATTGTGGACTATGCTGCAGGTGGATACCTTGACCCACCTCGGGTGTATGCAGAGAAGAAATGATTTTGCAACATTGGCATGGTCCCCCAATCCTTGGTGCAGTCGATGACCTGCACCTCTTTGCAGGCCTCGATATTCTTTCTCTGCACACCCACCTCACGGGTGGCGCGGTTCATCAGCTGGACAACCAGGCAACATAATTGACAATTTCAGGGTCTGCACAGCTTAGAATCGCTGTTTATTCCCACTACTGGTGCTGCAGCACTTGAACCCAAGGCACATCGGCAAGTGGGATTCAGAGCAACACGAATCGGCAGAACAGCAAACACGGTCACAGAGCACCTGTCATTTTGGGTACATGCACAATGTGCAGCAAGCACTGCGCCCTTGCTCAACTTGAACATGGCCGGTTTTCAAGCCCATCTGACTTTAATAGGTGGCCTGCACGATTGCACATCAACACTGTGTTCACTCTACCAAGCTCTAATGGAGCACGAAACCAAGGCTGCTGTATTGTATCTATTGTACAGTATATACACACAATATACTACTCTCCACGGTATCTGCATGAATACAATCCACATAAGACATTTCCTTAAGAGGATGGAATACTGACAGCTCCCCATGTTGATACCACATGCAATCTGCTCCACAAAAGAAACAGCATGCAACACTTTCTAACAAGGCGGGACAAGGTCCACAAGGGCCATGTCTCTACTGCTGGGATTGAAGCTACATCCAGACACTTATGTGTACTATGTAACATCATACAGCAAAAGCTCTGCCCACCTCTGGTGTCCAGTTCATCTTGCCCTTGCAACCACGAACTATGAATGGCTCACCCCTCTGGAAACATCCCTGGATGATCCGCACATTTTCCGCCCGGTTTGGGGAGTCCAGGTTTAGATCGTCCGCATGGGGACAGAACAAGTAGTTGCGTGGGTCTCCCTCCTTCCAGGCAGCCAATCGGAGGCTGGTTGGAGGAATGTTTACCCACCAAGGTGCATCAGCTGCAAGCAGCAGGGAGCAGTTACAGAGAGGACATGGATGCACACCACAGCTTGACGTAATTGTTAACACTGCATTCGTAATCCTGCTAGGTGCCTTGAAAGGTGGCACAAGCTTCAGAACTCTTCTCTTAGGGCCAGGGTTGCAATTTCTCTCCTGAATGGGCTGCGCACAACTTTGAAAACACTATGTTATGGCCACTGGACTCATTGGGCGTCTTTTAGGTCAGCCCACTCACTGTTTAAGCCGTTCGCCTCAGCCACTCTGTTAGTTGCAGCTCGAGGGGAACTGACACTCGACTTCCTTCCCTGAGGATTTTGGAGCCACGACCAACACGGCCTGGTGCTGTTCTGCTGCGCAAACTTCTCCGCAGTCCTTGCCGCCTTTTCCAGGAGCTTCAAGTCCAGGGGATGCGTCCGAAGGATGCGTTGGAGCCTGAGAGGCTCCAAGCATATCGGGCAGATGGTGGTGACTTTTTGGCTGCTTTCGTTGCGCATGCGCTGTTCTCTGCAGCACTGGATGCAGAGATCGTAGCCACACACGGAGCAGGTCCTGCAGCGGCTCAAATTTCGAACTCAGTGCAGCAGCACAATTCTGAGTACACTGCAAACGTGGCATAAAACACAAACAACACTGGCACCATTCAAAGGAAGGATTTTGCAGCTGTCAACTTGTTCACGAAACAAAACTGGAAGCAGACACTGATCTCTCAAGTGCTGGTACTCCCCACATTCCGATAATGCACATCAACACCTCACTTGCGGCACACACAGGCATTCCATAGCAGCACCGGACAGCATGGGGGAGACAAATTGAATTTTATACCCTCTATTCTTCTGTGGCTTCAAGAAAGCTTACCACTTCACTTTTTCGGTGAGTCTAAAATATTTGAAATATTTAGGGCTGCAGGGCGAACAGGAATACGACAGTATACTGTACAGGAACATCTGGTCAGACATCTGGCATCATCTGGTTTCAGCTATTGTACAGAAACCAACCCCAAGCATCGAGTGGCCCTGCCAAAGCAACTGGACATAGACTAGCGCAAAACAACTGGACTCAGCACCAGCACATGCCCAGCAAATTCACACCATCAGGATAGGCACAGGCAGTGTTTCTTGCTTGGAAGTCATGCATGAACATGAAGAATGGCCTTTGGAATGAAGTAATGCAAAATGCGTGGGGCCATCGGTGCTGCTATGTGCTGCAGTTTACTTCAATCACACCCTCCTGCTACAATGGGTAACGCACCAATCATCTGATGTTCAATAGTGCCAACACACCTGTGGAAGTCTGGTATGGATGTTGAGCAGATATTGCAGTTCAGCCTCAAGGCTGCTTCTGCCTCAAGCTTCAAACCCTTCACACGCTCTGGGACATCACCATCCTCAGCTGCCTGATGCCATGAGAAGAGGAAGCACAGCTCAAATAGGTACTAATAAGAGCCAAAATAAAAAGGTTAAAAGTTCCAACAATGTGCTTACAAAAAACTGCTGCCCGATTCCCTATCAGGGAAACACACTGCCATCTTGGCATGGCAACATAGGTGTTCCCATCAGCAACTCAAGTTCCACATCAGCGGTATATGGGGTTGTTTGGCGGGGAAACTAAACAGCAACACTTTGAGAATCAACAATTGCTAATGTGGACAACGCCCGCTTCTTGGGAGAAAAAGGGTGGTATCGATACTCTGATGAAAGGAAACAACGCTCAACATCACCATCAATTTCAACACCAAATAACGAAAGGGTATACTGGCCACAAACGAAGTTGTTGCACCAACCTGCAGTCCGTCTGGCTGCATGAAGCACATATTGTTCCATTCGAACTTGGTCATATGTGTCAGCCCCATCGTGACGGCTGCCTTTGACTACCAATGGGCACCCATTGACCACCCAACAACTGTAGTCAAACAAACTGGTTCAAAAGTAAAAGCCTGATGCACATGCTCAGGAAAGGGGCAGCTGAAACAGCAAGAGCAGCCGCATGAGACTGACTGCACTATCCAGTACACTGCACCCATAAGCACAACGCAGGAATTGAACCCACGCAGCAAGCCCTTAACCTGGCCCTTACCCTGGCAATTCACACCCTGATGGGACGAATTCAAAGGTTACAGAAGCGCGCGAGGTTATCTAGACAGTGGACAGGCAGTGCTCGTCAATTCTGATGGAACATAACTGTGCATCATGCACAGCCACACTCTTCACACTGCTGCCGATGAGTGTGTCAGAGGTATGCACAGGGTTTTTCAAACTGCACAGAGCGCATACATAGCCATACAGGTCGGTGGGAGTGGGGTGGTAGATTGCAAGAATATAAATCAAGCGTTTGCCTTGTGCTGGAGTGCAAGAGGAGCAGCCTCACCTCTTGGACAAACGTATCAAGGACATCCTTAACATGCAGGCCGACATAACTAATGATGTGCTTTGCAAACTCCCTCTCCTGGGCGGCTGAGAACTTGGGCGTCCACTTGTTGTGCGATTCCTTCCTCAGGCACTGCTTGCAATTGCAGAAACCCCTGCAGCGTGGGCAGGCCTCCATGCAGTCTTCGATTGTCATATGCGTGTACCAAGCTCTCCGGCACCTGTTCCCAATGCAGGTATGTACTTTCAGCACAATTAATGGAGCTTGGTGGCTTGCAATGCTGATCGCAAATGCCACTCAAAGGCCTGCAAATGATGAAATTCTGAGCTGTGGTTAAAGGTACAGACTAAGGAGATCAGTGACATTCTATGCACAGAATGATTTGCAAGATGACACTGATCAGATAGATGTGTGCGTGTAACAAACTGACACCAACGCCACCCTGGCAGGTGCAAGAACAGTGCTCTGCTGCTTTTCTGCAAATCTGATCCAGGGATTCACACTCCTTATGAACTCCATTTTGGTGAAATCAAAAAACTATGTGTTTTCAGTTCGAAGTCCTGCCCTCCCAAAAAATGCGATTCAGTACTGTGAACAACTCGGCGGCTTTCTTGCATGGGACAGGGGCACACCGGCTTTTGGTGCCAAACTCCAATCCAAATGATTAACAGTTGCAACGGTGGCACAGTAAAGCCACTTGTATGAAGGATGCCCAATTTCTCTATTTTTTGTAGTTCCAAACAGTACCCACCTATTGCAAATCGAAACTTTGCAGGGCTCCATATCGTGCCTCGTCTTGCTTGCACCAGAACGGCACTGGTAGGATATGTGCTGGTACTGGCACTGGTGACAAGACTTGCTGATCTGATTCCCATCCTGCAGAACCACATCACAGCATTGTGAGACACCAATCGTTGCTACAGACTCACTCCTCGTGGAATGTAAGCATTGATGGGAAGGCAGTTCAAGTCGTGGTGCTGCACGTGGGCTTAATGAGGTACAGCAGTGCCCTTGGACATTGCAGGCAATAATAGGCCCACACCAGTCCACAACGATGGTTGGCCCTTTTCTTTGACTTGTGCACTGGAAGCCAGCAGCAGCAGACATACACATTGGGCATTGGCTCCATGGCACAACATCAAGATAAGCTCAACATAATTTCTTTTTCAAAAATGAAATTCAGCATAAGCTCAACACAAATGTCTGAGTTGGGTTGATTCGATGTTGACCACTGTCCTTCTGGTCTTTTTGTATGCTTGGACAGTGCACTGAGTGGATTCTAAAACCTTCAACGTAAAAGTTACTTAAGGCTAGAATATCAATATATATTAACATATGTGTGGACTATTAATCAACAAAAAATGTGCAAACTATAATAATTGGATTCACCAAATTTATATGAATCTTACTCCAACTCGTTGCAAAAACGGAAAAGCTGCATCCGAACCCCAGTAATGTTATCTATATCAGAGATCATGCATTTGCCATCGAATAGCATCATCAAAAAGATGATGAAAGGAGCAAAGATCACATGGAAGCATTGCAGTTTACAAAGCACACAGACAACGTCAGGGTCACATCAGGATTGTTGTACTGCTGTCACGATCGCCTTAAATGACGCGAAAAGATAACACAAGACTTCTGATAGGATTGGGTTTGGTACTGAGCTGTTCAGTGCGATGATAGATTCTGGTAAAAGGATGTACAGTACACAAGCCTGGCAAGTGCATGCATGTTCACTACACAAACAAAAATAAACCACACAGACATCCCTGCATTAGATTGGCAAGGCACAAAATTGCCACATTGGATAAGGCAAACCACAACAAAAAATTTGAAAATGCAGCTGCCTTTGCACAGCACGAACGCCTTATAAGGCCAGGACAAGTGTATTCCATTTACCAACTCATCAGGGGTTCAACTTCTATATGTTGAGCTTTTGCTTCCTTCACTATCTACTTTCTTACTTTGAGTACACAGCATGTGCTGCTAATCCAACGCCGTCTCACTGACCACAAGACTCAAGTGCACAAACAATGCAAGCAAGGAGTCAAGTGCAAGAAAACCAGCACCACAAAAATAAACTACTTGTCTCATGCACCCCTCCGTAAAGCCAAACACTTCACACACATCTTCCCTTCAGAACACTGAGCGTCAGCCTTCACCTTGTCATACACCTTCGTCTTGTTGAAGCATTCGCCCACATGCAGCTCAGGGTTAGTCAACACCAGTGGCTTTGCCTCTTCAGACGATGGCGTGACATTGGTGCAGCCGTTGACTTCGCCCTCGTTCTCTTTCTTCACTGTGTCTATCTTCGCCTTTTTCCTGGGACGAGGAGGGCTGTGTGACTTTGCATCATGCCCTCCCCGCCCTTCACCCAAATCGGCAACAACAGAGGCCAGAGACTCGGACACCTGGGGGACATGCTGTACATCAGCTGCTGCACGTAACCACTCAGAAAACGGCTCACCGTGTGTTAAGCGGCACGCTATGGGTAGCATGGGGTTCAGGCCTTGAGAGCTTAAGGCCCGCAACAGAGCTTGTGTTTCGGCATGCCATGGTCTATCCAGCCAGCAGTACAACTGGCTACATAGCTTCTGATCGCAATGTTTGAAATCGCTGGCAGCAACATGTTTCAGCCACTCTAGTCCAATACATCACAATCAGATTCCATCCACCGATCGCTAAAGTCCACACAGATGCTGTGCGAAACACAGCATCCTTGCCATGCTTAGATTGGGTAGCCACCTGTCACCACGGTTGTCACAACCACAGACATGTGACCTGCAGGTGCATTCACAGTAGTGTTGCAGGCACCACAGGTACGGCAGCCCACCAAAGGTACTGGCCAACACTTATACAGGCAAGCCACAGAGATGGCGCAATGACTGCTCCAACGGGAGGGGTGATTTATGCACATCGACAAATAGGTGAAAGGGCAACATCGCATGTGTTCCCTTGAACTTGTAGCCCATGACGATTCAAGAACAGTGATCTCTGCACCACGATTTCAGTGCCAGCAGGGCAATGGCAATGCCACATATTAGGCTCAACCAAGACTCTCCCCACACATTGATGGGGAAGTGATCTTGTTCAACACGCGATGAAATTGATGGAACTATGCTGATCGTCGTGCTCAAAGCACTAAGACAGTGATTGCCATGATTTGGCAAACATAATCAACCATATATCTTCCCTTCATCCATCAACTCCACCTACCTCCTTGAGGTTCTTAAGCTTCTGTTGCCGAGCAATGCAGGCATTGCAGTTGCAAATTCCAGTGCACCTTGGGCATCTGATCTTTGCAGTTTTCCTTGAGACCTTGAGTGTGAATAAGCACCTGCATAGGGAACAAACAGAAAACGATGAAATCAGCACGACAATGTGCACTAATGGAAGCTGTCAATATCAGCAGCCAGACTGGGCGAGAGTGGCACAATGCCAGATTCTCACCTGTTGCAGAATGAAAGCCCACACACTCTCCCATTACGCACACACATGCAGGGGCGCGCCTTGTGTCTGCCAAAGCACCTGTGGCAGCCCTTCAAGGTGCCTTCCTCTACCTGTGCACAGGCCAATCACCATACATTACAACATAGTTGGGTTCTCCATACCCTAATGCGTCCACTGAACCATTAAAAGGCACAACTCAGAGCCCCATGCCAGCGTATCCTCCTGTGCCAAAGCCATGAAAATGCACAACAAACAATTGCATGCTGGAGGATGGGTCCTTTAGCCATCAGTTCCAACAAAAGCCAAGGCTGCATTGCTTGTCATGGTGTCTGAGGTTGCTGCAACGTCCACCCAGTGGACCAGTGAGTGCTGCGGGTGGCAGTGCACTCCTGCCTCAGAGCCATAGTGAGGAGCTGCTAGTTCACCACCCAGGACAGAAACGACCAGAATGAGTTCTTGGTGGCCACACAGGCTCCCGGAAACTCAAAATTCATTATCATACAAGAAACAGTATGGGCAGAAGGAGAACACAGGCTGACAGGCACACATATGCCAGCAGCCAACGCACACTAAAGGGCACCCAAGCACACTCCCAAGTGCCCTCTAAAGCACAGCCCCTCAAGAGGACGAATACAAGCTGGGAGGCCAAGTGCACAATTCATGTGTGTGTGTGGGTGTGTGTGTTGGCAAGGGATTGGAAGCAAAAAAAGAAGATTTCTAAAGCTGCAAAGAAGTAATCTGCTTGGCGAGTTTGACACGACTTGGCAACTTCCAAACCCCCAAAAGCCCACAAAATAATATCCACTTGTACCATGACAATGGGCTTGGCGTTGATGGCTTGACCCAACCGCGCCTTTGCCTCTCTCCTGCGGATCTTGTTTGCAATTTTCATCCTCTCTGCACTGGCATGCTCCAGCTCCTTTTCAAGGCGCTGCAATTCTTCCCTGTGGTGCATGATGCGTTGTTGCAATGCATCGATGCCTGAAGTCAGTCGTTGCTTGGCGTCCCTCAAGGCAACCTGCAAAATCAACAGCAGCCGATCAGCTTTCAGCCATTGCTTCATACCGAAGCACCAGCAGAAATGTTTGTGCAGAAGTCAAAGAAACCCCAAAACGTTGCAACAGGCAGTCTTCCAGTGGAGACTAACAGCAAGGCAACTCCCTCACCATTTCGTTATCATCTTCAGGATCCTTAGCTGCAACCACTACACCGTTGCCATTAGCATCTGTGGAGTTGTCAGTGGCAGCACCACCACGACCAGCTATCCCAAAGAATTTATCAACCTTTCGTTGATTTTCCTCAGCTTCCTTTGCCAGGAAGGATGGCTTCCTAGCCCTCCCCACTGAACAAGCTGCAAAGTTGAAGCTGGCCACATTCTGATTGGCTACCCCTGCTTGCCCTTCTTCGTCCGGTATTCGTTTGCGCTTTCTCTTCCTCAATGGCGATGTTGCCACAGCTGTCTTGCCCAAGCTCATCACCTTTTGACCTTCACTGGCCCTGCCTCCCTTGGCGTCCTGGGACAGCTGACCTGCATCCACTTGCGCTTCGGAAGTCCCGCCAGCCGCTACAACATGCTCAACAGTTTGGTCCTGATCCATTGGCTCGCTTGGACTTGCAGGCTGCTCCATGCTTGAAAGTAGGCTCTGCCTTGCCTTGCTGTTCCCGCCTCCACGGGGTCGGCTTTTGGGTCTGCGTCCTGGCTTCTTTACCGGGGACACTGTTTCCCTTGGTGACTGAATCTCTGTCTTCCCTACAGGACTAGTGTTGCAGCACTGACCTTCGCCCCTTCTCTGTTGGGTACTTGCAGCCTCGCGCAGGGCCATCTGATTTTTGTACATGCTGCACTCTGCCTGCGCCTCAGGTGTCGCCTGTGCTTCACTTCCATTAACCCCCAATTCAAGTCCGCTTTGGTGGCTTTGCTGCGCAGAACGGTCCTGTCCTGCAATTGGGAGGGACCCGCCTACAAGTTCACCCTCCACTTCCACAGCCAGTTGCTGGGCCTGGTCCACCCCCGTGGCCGCCTCCCTGCTGGGACTGGCAATGCAGCACTGACTGTTGTTCCTCCCCCATTGGCTACTTGCAGCGTCACAAACGGCCATCTGATCTGTGTCCATGCGGCATTCCATCGTCACCTCAGGTGTCGTCTGTGTTCGACTTTCATCAACTCCCCCTTCAAGTCCATTTGCCTGGCTTTGCTGTACAGAACAGTCCTCCCTTGCAACATTGGCAGGCTCGCCTGCAAGCCCAGCCTCCATTTTCACAGCTGGTCGCTGGGTGTGGTCCACCTCCACGGCTGTCTCCCCGTTAAGGCAAGCCTTGTGACTGTGCTCATGCAAACTCAGGCATTCCAAGGGAGTGTTTACTATGATATTGTGCTCCTTGTCACTAGGCCTTGCCTGTCCAGAAATACAGCCATGATCGTTTTCCTTTGAATTGTCGATCGAAGGTAGACTACAAGCCGGCTCCTTGTGTGAGGCGGGGTCCTCCCTGCTCCGTGGATGGGAATGCTCTGCTGCCTGCCTGCCTGTCACACCCTCGCGATTGTGTGTCATCGTGTTTGGATCTGCTTGAACCTGGCTGCCATCGACCAATCCTTGTTGGAACCCGTTGGCTGCTTTGCAATCTTCCACACTTTTGAACTCCACACTGGCCAGCGCACTGTGTGCCGGTTCATTCCATGCAGCAAACGAAAGCTCAACAGAGCTGGTAGCTTCTATTTTCACGCACGAATACTGCACAGTCGGCTCCCGCATGTCTGAAGCAGTTTGTTGCTGCACAGTGGCAGCACCATCAGCAACAGAAGATGAGCGACGCATGCCTGCAGTCTCGGTCTGCTGCCCACTCATCCACCCCATTCTCTGTGGAACTTTCCTCGAGCTTTCCAGCGCCTCGCAGGCAAAACCTGGCTGGCTTTCGCTCCCTTTCTGCACCGCAGATTTGCAGGCGTCCTGTCCTTCTGGTCCAGCAGCTGCGCAATATCGGGTGCTGTCGCCCCGGCTGGAACGACGACCACGCTTTTCAGTCCGGCGCCGCCTCGAGATGCCGCCCCGCTCGCCGCACTGCAGCTTCCATTTGCCGTGTGCTGCCACTGCGCCGCCGTCCTCAGCCACACCGCGCCACCCAGCCGCCCCGGAACAATCCACACCGTCCCCGACACGGAACACCCCGTCGCTCCTCCTGCAAGGGAGCTCGAGCCGTCCTGAGCGTGCGGACAAATGCCTACGCCGCTCTCCGCCATGCCATTTGTTCTGCGGTCCGCGCGGCCGCGAATGTCTCGCGAAACGCCCCCCACATCCTTCCAGCCCCCCGCACAATTAACCAGCACTGGCTTCACGGTCTGCCGCTCCGCCCAGCACCTGCCACTCCGTCCGCCGCCCCCCCCCGGCCCGGCATCCCCGCCGGCGACCTCCCCAGCCCCCGACATCGCCCACCTCCCTCCCGGACCCCCAATGCCTCCGCAATCACGCCCTGCGTCCGCCGCGCGCCCGCATCCCCTCGCCTCCTCCTTCCCCTCCTTCGTCCCCCCGCCCGGTCCCCGGGTCGCAGCCCCCTTCCTCGCCTCCCCCTTCCTCGCCTCCCCCTTCCCCGCCTCCCCCTTCCTCGCCTCCCCCTTCCTCCCTTCACCCCGTTGCCCGCCCCTGCCCCATCCCTCCCCCCGCCCCCTCTTTTTGGCGGGCCCGTCCCTCCCGCACCCACCTCCGCCCCCCCTCCCCTCTCCCGCCCCATCAAAACCCTCATCTCCGCAGTCCGGCGGCTCCACGCGGCGCTTCACCGGCCGCCTGGGCTTCCGCTTGTCGCGCCTCCTGCCGGACGTCGCGACAGCCCACCCTGGCTCCCCCGCCCCTTCCTCCTTTCGCCTGCCCCCCTCCGGCATCAAATGCCTCCCATTCCTTCCCCCTACCCCTCTCCTGTCCTCGGCACGCCCAAATTCTTCTGCTTCGCAAATCCTCCCCTCTCCCTCCCGCTTCGCGCCATGCCCACTCTCCGTGGGGCCCCTGCTCCCCGGCCCGGGATCCAGATTCCCGGCGGCCGGAGAAGAGGATTCCAGACCAGCAGGAGCTTCCAGAGAGATGAGCGCGTCGTCCTGGTCGCAGTAGCCGCGAATCTCGCGGAAGACGGAGCCCCCGGAGGCGGAGGACTGCGGCTGTGGCCCCTCAGTGGCGCCCATGGGGGGCGGCCGCCCGAGCGGCAGCCCACCCCGCGGAGCGCTCGCGCCCTCAGAGATTATCTTGCGCCGGTCTGCCGGCCGGCGGTCAGCTTCCGTGGTCGTCGGGGCGCTGGTCGCGCGGGCGCGGCGACCGTCTCGGGGTCATGCCCAGCGCCAGTGGCAATAGGCCCCGCGAAATGCGCTGAATGTCGGGGACGTGCGCGGCCTTGGGGGGAAATTGGAAGGGCCAAGGGGGGTGAGTCATCGGGACAGGTTGCTGGCGGCCCCCCCCCCCGCGCGCTTTCCTGCTTCGGGTTGGCTGTCTTTCGAAGTTTTGGAGGAGTCCCAATGTGCCCCGGCGATGATCTGTGATGCTGTCATTCTTGGGAAGAGGTGAGTTCTCCATCGTGACGACTCAGAAAAATGCGCTCGCGGTTTGCGCAGTGGCACATCGCGCCTGGAAAAAGTCCTGCCGCGGAGCTGAGGGCAGCATGTTGCGACTCGCGTGCTATTATCCATATCGCTGTTGCGACGGCGAAGACAATTTCTTCCAGCGACCCTCCCTCGACTTACTGCTGATCTTTCAGTGGTCCTTGTGGTGCTCAGCATTGCACCGCTTCCATCTCTTCCCCGGTGTGTGGCAGAGTTGTCCACTCAGTGTCGGCATGGTACTGTGGCAGTTTTGAGGGAGTTAGCCCATCAACATTCACAAGATGCTCTGCTAAAGACGCATTACTGAACACCCCACTTCTCGAATTGAATTGATTTGATCCGCTGATGGCACTACAGTTCATGTTGCCGTCAACTGCTCATATCAATCAGCAAATGCGTCAACACAGCAACCTGTGCTCCTCATTTGGGGCTCTAAATGCTGGACCCAGACTATTGCACCGAAAAGCGTATACAGCCTTCAACGAGCGTTGATACCACATGCCCTAAATGTGACCAAATCCGTGCAGTTTGCATGAGGTCAAGCCTGGCAATGCTGTTGCTGCTTTGTACTGCAGCGCATTATGTGGACAGTGCAAAGTTGTGGCTTTGGCAATAGTGCTTTGGCTGGTGATTGAAATCTCTTTTCAGCGGTGGCACCAAGGAATCCCCAGATTGGTCAGCAAGAAACATTTGTGAAACTGGGCCATTACTGGGAAATCTTTAAACAGACGCACACTCAAGTTGTATGCCGGAAATCTGTGCTTGTTGACACAATGCACTGATGAATGCGGACAGAATGGTTGGTGGTCAGGCGACTCGAAGTGCTGATGGCACCAGTGCTTCACACAAGCCCTGCTGATCTCTGCACCTGTAGCGTCAGTGCTATCCCAGTGCCCAAGCAGGCATGAGTTTGACAAAGCCACTCATGCAAAGGACACTTGCATACACCAATGATGGACACATTCCTATCGGTAAGCAACGCACAGCCAACTGCACAGATGCATAATTCGCCCGTTTTGAAGACATTAATTACACCTGGAGCCAACTTAAGGGACACCACATTATTGCACCCAAAGAATCCCTCCCAACCTCCAGCGAGCATGCCCCGGGACGGGTTACCTCTCAGCAGCTCAGCTCCTAACACCTGCCCCTTCATCTGCTCCACCCTCCTCCCTAATTTCCATCAGAGAAAAGAAAGCAATCCCCAAAATTTCAGGGTCACCAAAAGGCGGCCTGCCCCTAGGTGTGGCCCTCTGCCATTGCTGCCTGCTCAGTCAGGAAGGCTATCTGCTCCTTGTACAGTTCCTTCACATCCTGCAGGTCGGCCCTCAGTTCCTCCAGCTGCTCCTCCCGCTCGCCGAGGAGCTCGACTGCTGCGGCATACCGGCTCTCAAGGTCCCTGTGCTGCTCCTTGAGCCGCTCCAAGTCGATCAGTGCAGAGGTGGCACTTTCTGCCCGCTGGGACTCCCTCACCAGCTCCTCTGCGAGCCTGTGGGCACAGCATTCAAAGCTTACCATCGTTCTCAACAGCTCAGTTCTCGAACTTGCATGCACAGAATGCATGAAGCATCAACGTGCCAACATCGTCAAAGGGGTGCTTATTTGGTCCTGCATAGCCAAATGTACATAGCAGACGTCACCAAGTGGGAGTGTTAGCACTAGAACATGCTGGGTTTCCATATTGCACTGCAAAATTTGCAAACGGTTCCAAAGGCCTGGATCTCATCTACTACACAGCAGACATTGGACGCCAGCTAGTAGTGAGTGTTGATGTCAGGCAGCAGACATGCAAGATTTAGCACTGAATTAGAATGGCTCCTCGCTATCTACAAAATTCCTGGCTACATGTTATGCACGCATTCGCTGAAAGCAGACAAGGCGCTGCTCCTGCACCTGAAAATAACTGCGTGGAGTATATCCATGCACACAGTTTCATTTCCCTTCAGCTGTCAAAAGATGCCTGGGTATGAGTCACCAGTATGCCCTCGTGCCAACACAAAGATTTCACTGAACGAAGGACCCCCAAATTAAAACATGGAGCCACAACAGGGCTCGCAGCCCCCAATGGCCGCATTCTTGGGCATTTACTGCATGAGGACTCGATATCATATTCTTCCATACAGAATAACCAATAGAAGTCACACCTGTCTCTTGTTGCCTCTGCCGATCGCAGTTGCTGGGCCAGTGTCTCAAGCCCATATTCTTTGGGCAATCGTGAGGCCCTCTCCCCGTTGGAACTCAGGCTGCTGGAAGAAGGTATTTGACGTGCAGGACCATCAGAAACTCCCTGACCCTTCTGGGAAGGTGCACTGCCTGCAGCACACATAAATTATAACTCAGCAGAATGAAGATGGTGGTCAGTCTGACAATGCATGAATCAGCTGTTTTCGTAAATGGTACTGAACAAACACCCTTCACCACTTGGGTGGTTTGGTCCCCCAACTTCAACAAATGGTGGGAAACAATCTTTTTGCAGAGCACCCATCCAGACAGCAGGCACTGTGCTGGATCCAGCCTCCACGAACAGCAGAACTACCTGCAGATCCAGCATCTCCCGCAAGATCGCCACTGCTATTCCCCTGAGTCTTGCACCTTTCCACTTCGGCCTGCAGCTTTGCTACCTGCCCTTGCGCCTCCTTCAGTCTCTCAGCGCTGTCCATTTGAGCTTGTTCCGCAGCAGCGCGGGCTGCATGCTCTGCTGCAAACTCAGACTTCAACTTGTCCACAGCCTGCAAGAAACACCAGCATGCCAATCAGTCAAGTGCACCAACATAACTATTTGCATCTGCATTCTAGACATTGTGGGACATTGCCACAATACGCATGGCGCAGATTATCCAGTTGCACCATCAGAAGTGAGGAATTCTCCCACAACTCTGCGTCACATGCAAGTGGACTATTGTTAACAGCATTGACAGATTTGCTGGCATTTTGACAATGGCAAGTTAAAGACCATGACAGAGCTTGGCACCTCCATGTGCATTGCAGCACACATGTCTACACATGGAAACTTTGTTCCGAGATAAATCCTGGCTTCCAGCAGATGAGAAGTGCAGCCTCGATTTGAACAAGACATTTTCAACACAGCACAGTAAATTTTCAGCCCTGTGGGATGCATGCAATGCAGGAAATGCAGTTCGCCCACCCCTAAACAGTTTGTTTGTGTGTTTGTTTGTTTGTTCCTTACATGGATGCATTGACATGACGCCACAGCATGGATCAATGTAGTGCACAAACCCATTGTAGCCCACAATTTCAATGTCCGCCACTAAACAGCCAGTGCAGGTGATGCACAGGCCCAGGGAGATCCCTGCGGAACATTGGATAACTGTTGAGTCGCACCTCCTTTGCATCTTGTCTTCTCTTAGACATCTGTTCTTGCAAGTCCTCCACCTTTTCAGAAAGGCTGTGCACCTCTGACTCTGCAGCAGTCTTTTGTTGCTGAAGCTCGTCAATTCGGTGAGTCATCGAATCAATGGTCCTCTTCTGGTCTTCATGAGAGGTTTCCATTGATGACAGGCCTTGCCGGAGCGACTGCCGATCCAGTTAGACCTCATGTCAGTCTCATCCGAAATTAGGCAACTCCCAGAAAATGTAATGGCCACATGGGGCAGGTTTGCGGGCCGGAAATTTCTGCCCTGGATGCTTGCAGCTGACACGCTGTCAAGAAATGCTTATGCTGACAATACCCTGGTTGGCATGCATTGAACAGAATAAGTATTGAGGACTTTCGCTGATGATATTGATGAAACTCGAGCTGCGGTGTTGCAGAACACAAGATGCGTTGAGGCTGCCACAACAGGCAATCCTGCTGCAAGGCATCGGACACTGTTCTGATTCCGCTGGCTAGTTGAATAACATGGCATAACAGGCAATTCGATGGTTCCTTGCCAGCACCAAGTGCCAGCATCGCATGTCCCAAAATAACGAGAAGATGGCAGTGAGTTTGCTATGCATGTACCCACACAGTAAGATAGATACCTGCACTCTCTCTGAAGCCAATTTCTCTCTCTCCATCGCAAGGGCTGCTTGTGCCTCTGCTTGATCAAGCTGCTCCATCAATGATCGCTCTGATTCTGCCCACACCTTTGCCTGCGTCTCAGCATCTGTACGAGCAGCCTCGATTTCGCGCAGTAGTGGCTGAGTGGCGGCAGGGAACTTTGCAGCAAGCTCCTCATGCCGTGTCTCTGCCCCTTGGCACCGGCACTCCAGCATGCTTATCTCCTGGAGATCATACAGGGGCAAAGGCAGTGAATAACACAAGATAAGTCCTGTGTATGAATTGGCCACTGGTGAGGGGATCTCTTGTTCTGTACATAAACAGCATACCTCGAAGCCAACAGTGCCATGAGCAAGGGAACAGCATCTGCAGCTACACTTGCATTTCTGCCAATCCACAGGTCTCATTTTGATGATACCATTATCTTCTATGCACAATACAGGTCTTGGCAATATCTCCATCTCCCTTCACCACATGTATCTGCCATCAATCTAGGCATGTGGGCTCCACGGGTTGTGCACTGGAGTGTACACAACAGCCCAAGAATCTGACACTGTTCAGAAGTGATTGGACCCACGGTCTTTTTGCCATTCCGAACAAAGGAACTGAATACAAGGAACAGGGTCTGTCCTTTTGTGTCAATTTGCCGGGAGCAACGGAGCACCACTCCCCACTACAATTCCTATTCTGCAGTTGGCCCCTCAAAACACAGATTCGCTTCCTCCCACAAGAACACATCAGATTGTAGCTAAAGAGATGAAGCAAGCAGGCATAAGTTTTGACTAACCTCCTTCAATCTGTGCTCCTTCAGCTCTGCCTCCATTTGTAGCCTGTTCAGTGCAGTCCTCAGCTCTGTTGTTGTCTCTGAGAGTGTCTGCACTTGGGCTTCCGCTTCGCGCAGTTTGTGAGAGGCACCTTCCTGGGCAGCTGCCCGGGCAGAAGACTCTGCAGCAGCCTGAGATCCAACAAGATGCATGTGTGGTGTCAGTGCTGTTGCAAATCAGATAGTGTTGAGATTTGACATAAAAAAGCCCGGTATATTGTATTATCCACACCCTGCTCGTCAGTCTTTGATGGTACATTCTGGAACCTCATGCCAGGAAAGGAGCCAGGACTGTCCACCTGACATCTGACAAGTGTGTGCCCTTGTTCATTGAAAAAAAATTTAACAGATTAGTGTCATGTCGTTGGCAAGTGCAAATCAGCCGCTATTGTCTTTGTCAATAGCAACACCTACCACCGGGCCAACATCTTAGCAGAAGTGTATGCACATATGCGCTATCGCCCTGAGTCAAGCTCTTATGCAGATCTACTGCTGCAAACTCAGCCAGAATAGTATCCATACAGGTGCATGGAACTCACATCAAGAGCTGAACACAATGTCAAGATTTGTACTAATTGCTGTGGGCCCTTCATCTGAATACTCTAATCCTTTTTACAATTCACCAGGTCAACGACAGGAGCAATGGAAGATATTGCCTGCAGCTCAAGTCACATTGCTGCGTTTGATGCTGGAGAACTAAAAAGTCAAAATGAGTGAAACACCAGAAGGAGCCCACCATCACACAAAAGCATGGACACCTGCATGAATGCTGTGTTCAATTGCAAACCAGTGCTGTCTATGTGAGTGAGGCAGGTTGTTTCACAGGATTGCCAAAGGCAAGATCTCTTCCAAGCAAGCAACACCTAGCCTGAGGGAACCTCAACACTGCAGCTCTTGACAACGTAGTTGGTCCCGGGGGAGCCAGGGGCGATTAGTCCAAATATTTTAACGCACTTATTGAACAACTGGCATCAGTCAGGTATGGCAACAAACATCACCAGTGTCTGAACTTACCTGAGCCTCGTGTGCCTCGTTCAACATGGTCTGGTACTTGGACTTCAACACGCCAAGGTCAGCCTTGTGCATCTCCTCCGTGTGCTGCAAATTTCTAGCAAGATCCGATTTCTCCATGAGGGCTTGTTCATAACGAGCTGCTTCACTTGACAGCTGGACCTTGAGCTTTTCGTGCAGTGCCTCAAGCTCTCGAACTCGAGCACTTCGTTTCTTCAGTGCACTCTCAAGCTCAAGTTGCTTTTTGGACAGCTTCTCACCTTCCTCCATTACCTGCAATTGTGGCAACAGCTTCTTGCATTTCAGAAACCACAACTTAAGAGCAGAATATGCAGCAAGCAAAAGGGGCAAGATGGGACTTTGGATGCCGATGTGACCAAATCATGATTGTCCGAAGTGTTGTTGCAAGGATGCGACATCTACCGCTGACCTGCTGAATTATGTCATCCTTTTCTTTCAAGAGCTCGTTCGCGCTTGTGAGCTTTCCAGACCCACGTTTAAGGGCATCCCTTTCCTTCGTGAGTGCATAGACCTTGCGTTCCGCAGCTCCGAGCCTCTGCTCAAACTCTTTCTGGAGACTGTCATCCTCGAGTTCTTTTGCATGCAACTCCAGTTCCTCATTCTGTGCCTGTCAGCAACAAAAGCAAAGTGCTGATTCTGCCCACCTCTAACAAAGAAAATTGAGCATTTGCTCTTCAGCTTTACACAGATCTGCAGTTGCTTCAGATAAAACTTCTGACTGCCACTATACTGGCCCCAAGAGCACTAAGGGCACTTGCTTGAGGTTGTTACCACTGAGTCAAGAGCAACGATACAAGGGCATAGGGAGCACTAAAATCACCCATTCTAACGATTATGACCTTTAAACAGAGCAAATGCACACTCTTTAACTCCTTTACTCCGAGTGAATGCACACAATGCATCCAACCCACCAAAGGAACTGACGTTAGCTGTGAAGTCAATAGGGCAATCACACCAACAACAGAGTGTGGACCTTGAAACAAAAAGTGTGCACGATAGGTCCTCCAAGGGCATACATTGAATGCTTGCCAACTTGCTAAAAATGACAACACTCTGCCGCAAACCAGAAACTTCAAGCCTCTACAACAATGCAACTGTTCCCGAGCTTCCTGCAAAGTGTCAGAGAAGAATCTTCGGCAAATTGATGTGCCAATGTATGGCAAAAACTACTGCTTTCGCCATCAGGCAATTGTCAATATACATTGCCAGGCTTAGTATGGCCTCACCTGCAGCTGTGCCTGGGCCTCTCGCATGTGCGCCATCTGCTGGGCCTGGCGCTCCAACTGGTCTTCACGGGCTGCCAGGGTGGCCTGTAGAGCACGGATTTTGGCAGCCACAGCTTCAGTCTCAGCAGCATCTACAGACTTGGCACCAGCATTGCCTGATCCGCTCTCACCATCTGCCCTTCCCTCAGCATCGTTCCCAATACATATTTCTGCATCCAGAACATCCCCTGAGGCCCCGTCGGCAGGAGGATCCACATCCACACACGCTTCAGCAGTTTCTTCCTGTGCTGCATCTGAGAGCGTGCCATTGCTTGTGATGCCCGGTGCAGTCGAGGTAGCAGGATTCCCTTCGGACTCACCAGCAGATGGGGGGGCACATGCTGGGTCGCCACCCCCAAATTCTGCAGGCGACTCACAATCAGGGTTTGCCACCTCTCGTTCCGCGAATGCCTCTGCCCTCTTTGGAGAGGGCTCTTGGTCACCTGTGCTGCTGCCAGGTCCTGATGAACCGTCGTTCACTGGCAATGCTGCTTCACCGTTGGTTGCGTTTGTTGATTGTTGCTGCATCGACGAGACAGCATCGACAGAAGCAGCAGTGCTTTCAACGTTATCCGCTTGCTCAGAGCTAGCACTGCTCTGGGTGAGCTGGGAGAGTTTGGTAGCCTTGTCAGCAGGAACAGGCTTGCCATTCTCTGTTGAACAAACACTGCCCGGCTCTGCAATTGTCCTCTCTCCCCTGTCAGACCCGGAATCTGGCTGGGCTTGACTGTGTGCTGTTCCCAAGTGGCTGCGCGGGGCCTCCACGTTCTCCCCAGGATTAGCGCCGTCCAGCAAGTGTGCATTGGGCTTTGGAGCTTCTCTTGGAATGCTTCTCATCTGCAAGGTGAACCGACGGTGGAACGTCGCTCAGCCATTTTCCTGGCTACGGGCCCCCTTCACGCGCGTTGGAACGTCAAAAGCACGTAGGGAGGGGGCAGTTTTCCACTCGCTAAGCCCCGCCGGGAGCATGCACCAACTCCTTTCATGCGACAATCCAACGTGCACCTGGCACTTGCATTCGCCGAATTGTTTCGTCTTTGCGACGCCAAATTCTGCGCAGCTAAACAATAGGCTGAAGGGAATCGGCGTGCGGTGATGTGCGGACCTTGTCATGTCCTGTCCCCGCACGGCGGTCCTCACCCCGCTTCACAGGCGAGCTCTCCACGGCCTTGGCTGTTGGCCATCCCGCCATGGGGCACGCAGGCACACGCACACAAACGAGCCTCAGCCCAAGGCCACGCCGGCCCAAAGGAACAGCCACGCAGCGCACACGGCAATCACTCCCCGCCCGCAGGCGGTACTTCTCCCGCCCCTGGACGCGCTCGGCTCACAATCAGCCCCACGCGCAGGGCCCCAGAATCGAAGCGCGAGAACGGGCGCCGTGGGGGGGATCGCGATTACCTGTGCTCGACGCCATGTCCATCCCGCGCCTGACCGACTCATCCCACAGCTCCACCTCGTTCTTGACCTTCTGGATCGCCTCCCCAAGGTTCTCCCCCAGTTTGGCCAGTCCGCCAAGGTTTCCGCCGAGGTTTCCCCACATCCTGACAGGCCCCGCCGGGCTGGGGGCCAGCGTGCGCGCCCCGGGCGTGAAAGGCACCCTGGCGCTTGTGATCCGGCTGTGGTCGCTCAGTGGTGTGGACGAGGGCGCCAAGGCAGGGAGGGATGGGCGATACACGTCAGCCCACTGGGAACCAACTTCGGCAATCGGTGTGTGACACCCATGGGGCGCCAGAAGGGTTCCCAGCCGCTGGAGGAGGTTGCAGGTGTCTGAATTGAACAATGGCACCAGAGCGGGGTAAGTTCTTCTGTGCTCTTTCTTGTGGTTTGAAAAGCACAGGGCACAATGCATTGAAGTCATTTTGTCAACAGCACATGACGAAGCCGTTGCGCCTGACGGGCAGCGACTGGCATAAACTCATCCATAAATGTATGTTCATTCCCTTTTCAAGATCGATGCAAACAACCCTCAACTTCCCCCTCGACTTCGCCTTTGGCTTACATGAAGTGGCGTCTTTGGTGAGGACCACGACCAGTGTTTAAATCCGTTTTTGATTGAGTCACCGTGTTCTTTTCTTATAGTTGGCATATGTCCCTACAGGCGTGAGCCCGCCATCAGCACCGTAATGGCACAGCAACGCACGGACTTTCGACCGTATTCGATATCCGATGCCTACGGGTCAAGCATCCAATCACGAATCGACAGATTTCACTACAGGTTTACAGTTTCTGGCGCACACGACAGAATCACAACGCATCGCCGTGCTCCGCCCCTCCGGCGCTGGTTTTTCACATGCCCTGCCTGTTTCGGCATCTGCATGCCAATGAGCGACATATGCGGCCCTTGAGGCCAACCTGCCCCCTCGCGGGCCTTTCGCGCTTCGGACCTTGGTATCGGCCCACCTATCGGCGGCGTGGTACTATGATCGTATGGCCGTCTGGGTATATCAGCACCAGATCGTCCGCATATACTGCTATGACGGCGCCTTGCAGCGTCTGAATCGGCGGTGAGGACCCATTTCGCATGGGCAAGCACCTTCAGCCAGTTCGCTGGCCTCACACACAGAACGCTCACAGAAACCAACAACGAAAGGTGGGCTCGAGGGCCCTTACGACAATATCTTTAGAACTCCCAGCCCGCGCGCTCATCGCCGGTCACCGACTCTCACCAATCGACAACCCAGGGCTGGAGGGCACACGCGCCCCGCCAGCAGTCCCATAAATCCATGTCAAAGGGGCCACCCTGGTCCCAAAGGGTCCAAGCTACTTTCAACCAAACTGCAAAAAGTCGCATCAACTGACATCACAGCCCAGAAACGGTGAGGATGTCTTCACCGCATCAACCATGGCGCCGCCCCCACCGAGCTGACTGGACTTTCAGTTATCAACGCTGTCACCAAACACAATAACACAATAATCATTCCATTCCAAAAACCCGCCCAAGGTACTTTACATTACAACAGTAATCATGACTTCAGCACAGCGACCATGCTCATGCAATCACTCCCAATCCAAACACAATCAGAGGCAGCATATTCCCAACTAAGCTTTGTTTGCGTTTTCAGGTTTTCTTTCACAGAACTACAAAATTCAGTATAAAAGAAGTCATCTTTTCCTCCCAGCCATTCACAGAAAGGGAAGGATGCCATTCTCAAACTCGTCATCGAGGTCCGACTCCTACGGATCGTATGGTCCGTGTGGCAGATCTGGCCCCTAGGCTTGCCCCGGGCTGCTGCCAGGCATCCCATCTTCCTTATCATCACCAGCCCCTACTGTAGACCTGTCTACTGGTAACCCCATCTCAGCTCGGATCATTTAAAACCTGTGAAAATACTCAGGTCTAAGACCCGGCAAATCCTGCTTAACTACCCGTTCAAGTGAAATCCCCTCGCAGGTGGCCACTTCATCAAACAAATGCTCCAAATAGAATATGACCTGTCTAAGCGAGGTGAGCTCCATCCAACGATGGAGCTCAAGCACTCTTGACATTTGGACTATAGTGACCATTAAATTGATGGTAACTGAATTACCCTTCTATCAATGCAATCCCCCGTGTGCAAAATCATCCAACACGGCCCCCCCTCACTGCCTACGTGCAACCCACGGCACCCCGTGGCCGGCTGCAACCTCAGTCACAAACTACTGCAAATGACGACATAATAAATTAATTCCACTGATGCTCTCTCGCCCAGTGTTCAACCCTAAAGTACAGCAGACCCCCCTCAGGTCCATTTACTGGACCATACATGATTACGGGGGTCAGGAAATGGGGAATTACAACCCATTCTGCGGCTGCACCCTAATTGAAAAAGAATGGACTCAACTAGTATCAAAACAAGCCCATTCTTTCCAGGGCATGGTGGCCTGTTTGGCGAAGCCTTGCAACACCTCTGTCACACTTCCCCACTTCTTTCTGAATGATATTTCCAGCGCTTTCTATCTTCAACGGTTCATCGTAGACAGGTCCTCAAGACACTCCTGTCTGAGACAACCATAGAAGTCCACTGTCTGCACGCATCCCCAGCATGCCACCCCTAGAAATAAACCAACGCTCTCAGCCCATTCTTTTTCTCCACCAGGGCCAATCCTTTTCCTATTGTCTTTCAATAGGTAAGGCATATTTTCAGTCTGACACAGTCACATCATGTCAGACATGATTTCGAAGCCACACCAAGCCAGCTGCATCCTTTTCTGTCAATGTCAGACGACCCGAACTTGCACAAGGCTTCATGGCGGTGGTGGGAAAGTTGTTGCCACGTGCCGCACGGGTCGATAAGGTGCGAGTCCCCTTGTTTTGGAATCGTTGACATAACTGCTTCACCCAAGAAAAGTACAGCCCTTATGTCAGGACAGTTACTGTCCTCTAACTTTGAAGCACGCATGTGCATTCCTGTGGGAATGTCGGGACGTAAGCATGCATGTGATGAGGATGCACCTAATGTGCATGCCCATTTATGTACGCGCCAGCCAATGATAATTGATTCATTCGCATGTACCCTGTGCAAAAAGTGCAATTCAGGTCACGCATTGTCTGAATTGTAAGCTCTCAATCACATGGACCCCAGTTTTTCTTGCAAACCGACAGGCCTCGTGTCCTTCCTCTTCAGGTCCGACAGCCAGAATGATCCTGACGGATCAGGGCGTCACAGGGCAGCCCAGTGAGCCTGATTTGCCCCCAAGCCTACCCCCTTACGGTGCAGGACCACCCCGAGTAGCCTTTGACCTGACCAGCCTGGGGAGCTGATCAGTGACACGATTCTTGCGAAGGTACAGAATGACTCCAGCCAGTCAGCTCCTGCTTCCGTCACATTCCTCGGTGAAGCTCACCCGCAAACCATTTTAGCCCTAATGATTCAGAGGCGTTTTCACTCTTTGTTTCTCAGCGTTTTCTCCTTTTTTATAGTTAGCAATGGTGGCATACTCGGGCCATCCCACGCAGCGTTCATTGCGCACACGGTCGATACCCATTGGGAGCCAATCGCAGAAGTGAGTCACCCAGTGAAACGGTGCTCATTGTGTGGTTTGCCGAACATTCCACTATATCTGGAGGGCGCCCTCGCTTCAACAACAATCGTCAGGTGCATCCGAAACGGCAAGATATCCATTCCAGCAGCTGCAAGTGTGAGCAGCGTTATTGGCAGCACACGCACACGTGCATGTCCCAGGTCTGACGGCCGGATCACCTGGCGGCATGCACCTAGCATGGATTGGCGGGGCCGGGGGACCGGGGACAATGGATTTGGTCACGCCCCTCTGCTATTCTTCTGTCGCTGTGTCAACTGGGGTGAAAATACGGTGCTGGAAACTGCGGACAAAGCATTGAATTATATCTCAATGAAATCCGTAACGTTTGGTAAGGGCTGCATGGCGGTAGGTATGGCTACGACTCTGGCAATTGATAAGCATTTGGCAGTTTTTATCCATGGGAAGTTCAGCATGCCCCTGAAGCCTCTGGCTGAGCCCAAAGATGAAGCATTAGTACATGGCGATGAGATCAAGGGACGAGGTGGCACTACTCCGCCAGTTAATGACGCCGTGATTTTCGCGTCTTATATTTCAAGCCTTTGCCTAAACGACCAGAAATGTAGTTCAGCCAGCAAGGGTCCATGCAGCATACTCCTGTGTATCACGGCGCCCCATTCAGGGAAAGTCACCTCGATCAATGCGTCAGCCCCACAGTCCAAAATGGTGTAAAAAAGGGCCGAACACGTGACCTCTTTACCCCCCTAGCAGCCAAGGGCATGTGTCGTTTCACAAACGGGACTTCTGTCCTGAATCGTGTGAGCAGATTTTGCGCGCACGTTCCACAAACACATTAGATATGGTGCACCAACGCTGGTCTGCATCTGACACACAAAGAAGCAGCTGCTTACAGTACATGCAGCTTTCTTCAGTATAAGGGCAGCTGCTCATGAAGTCAACCCTGCACGTTATACCCTTTCCAGGGAAGTGCATGTCTGCTGCAGCCGGGGAGACTTCTTGCAGCGCGGAGCTTTAAATGCCGCTGCTTGCGGTGAAGGACTGGAGGTGTGCGTGACACAGCGATGTGTCTGCTGCTGATGTGCTCGGCTCGTCGTGGCTGGGCGAGTCATCCAGTTTGGGATCAGTGCGCTTGCCCATGTGAGCTTGAGTTACCGAAATATGGTGCGAGCCACAGTTGTAAGCTGCCTCTGAAGTAGCATCGAGGGTGTGCGGTGTCGACGATCGACCAATGTCGCGTTGTGAATGCTGTGCTGACTGTGCATGGGTCGAAGGTCGATGGATCCTTCGCTGTGAGCGTGCTGTCGGCTGCATAGCATGCTTGATCGCCTCCGCAATTGTTACGGTCCCACCTCGAGCGGTCATTGCACAGGATTTGGGCAACTTCCAGTTAACTGATCGGCTTGCGCTGTGTCGCGTGGATGCTGGATTTAACTGCGCAATGCCAAATTGAGTTGTATAAGACCGGGGATGGGCCAGTGTGGCGCGTTGAGTCGAATCGTGTGCTGTTTGGCTTGAAGCACGCGTTGCCAATCTGCATACCCCAACATGGCAGATTCCGTATCCAGGTATGCGAGCGTAAAACGCCAGGACCATGTCGCAGCAATGAAAACAATGTATTGCTCTTCTAAGAACAGCAACATCACAAGGTAAGCATGCCAGCAGTGTGTGTGTTCAGGGAATGTTGTTAGCGTGGCGAGAGATGCCGTTTCTTCATTGCCTTCAGTGAATATATCGATTCCTTCCTAACACATTTTGAGCAATTGCCTTGGGTTTCGAGCGTGGCTGTGCTGCCTCTCCCACGGTGACTCCCGTCTCGTGTTCACTCCAGGCTGCTGGACAAGCGTCAGCTTGAGGTGCAGGGACTTCGCGCTTGATACTCTGCATGTCGCTCCTTCTACAGCAAGGCAAATAGGGTGGAATCATATCAACACCTGAATTGAAACACCAAGACCAACAGGAGGAGCAGCAGCACTTGTGCGGCGCATACTGCCATCTACTTTTGGCTGCCTGCCCGGCTTAACCCGAATTCTCCATTCCATGCACTTGCCAAGGCATGCCGAAGCGACTATTCTAACCACAGCCACAGCCAACTGAAAATCGCTCCCACGCTGAGCCCAAGCAATTCGGTGAAGACCAGAATGCTCCCGACAACGTCCAGCTCGCCCGTATCCACTGCCTGGGGTGCCAGCATGTAGGTGTTGGCGTGCAGGAACCTGAATGCACAGAATGCGGTTGGCGTTCACGTGGTAGAGGAGCCTGCCCGCAGTTCCATCCGCGACTGCACACACGGGCAAAAGCAGTCCAATTGGATGCAATTGATGCCCATTTTTCCATTTAATAATGACTTGCAATCGGGCATTAGCCAGCGATAAAGTGCTACAAAAATGTGTCCACGCAATGGAGCACTACAGTGGTATGGCAGCCGTTCCTTTTAGGGCCATTTCATCAGTGGCATAAAGGCGAATTTGGTGCGCGAAAATGGAGATTGGTGGATGCGAGCGTGGGACAAAAAAACCAACAACAGCAGCACATCAAGGTCCCAGTTGCCATGGTCGTGTTCAAGATGCAGCTCACTATGAACGCACCTCGCATGAGGCACTTCTCGGTCCCGTGTCTGGGCCCCATGGTAAGGACAGATTTGCTAACCGAAGCATGCGCCACTCTGAAGCAATCGCACTGAAACAAAGAGTATGGCAAAATCGCATCGAAACCAGATTGTCACGATCACCCATGACTCCTGAACTACAGGATGTGTGGGTGGATGAAGGTGGCGGGTAGGGTGGGGTTTTGCATGCGCAGGGAGGACTTGCTGTAATCAGCTCTTGCAGCGCAAGACGGCGGCATTTGTTGGTTGCAGTCAATGATCGTACACAACTGGGGTCTCACAGGCCATGGGTGAGGTTCCGTATCAGGGGTGGCAAAAACTCAGGGAGAACGCCCATATCCATTGGGAACGTTTACAGTGCACCAAAACTTGCAGAAACTGCTCAGTCAAACAGTGCGCCACTCGTTGACACATGTTGCCACGGTTTGTTGTGCATGTCTTGTGGTTCTGCAAAAATTTGTCAACCATCCGCATGAAGGTTCAAGCGCATGTTTTGTTAATTATTGCATATGCAATCAAAACACAACTACACATAGTCGCGAAATTCGGCACATACATTGCACCACTGTTACTTGTTTGTTCAGAAGCAGCAAACCCATTGTGGCAGATAGAGATATGCCTTTGGTACCGATTCGCATTCCTAGCTGGACACACTCACCCATTCGTAATCCCAAGAGCCAGGGTCAGGCCTATCATCAAGAGTGGGTTGGGAAACAAGTGCACGGCTGCAAAGAAGATTGGCACAAACAGGCATCGCAGCAAACACCACAATAGTGTGTGTGTTTGCGACCTTATGGTGGGCAACCACAGGGGAAGGCCCTTCCCAGAGAGGTCGCCAATGTTGAAAAAGGTGATCAGCGCGATGTTGTACCACTCCCCAAATTTGCTCCACTGCAAGCACAACAGAGCAATTCAATTCCAAACTGTTACTCAAAAGCAGTACCACACATATCAACATCAAAGTTCTTCAAGCACAAGGCTCACCACCTGTCATGCAATCGCACAATTGTGGTTCGAATTCATGGCGACTGGTTTCGATTCACAACAGCCATGTTCACCGAGCATTCAAAACAGCATCATTTTGCTATTTAGTTGTCCTGTTTCGATGGTTCTGCAAGTTTCCCCACACACTCACATGAACATCTGACGCGGGTACTCCTGGGAAGATCGTCAAAGTGGTTGCCATCACCAGAAACAAGCCCAGGGCAAGGCACCAAATCTTCCATAAAGCACCCAACACCTGGGAGTCCACCCATCTCTTGGGGACGGCAGCCTGGCAGCCATCTGGCGGTATTTTTGGGCAAGCCTCGCAGTTACCAAACTCTACGTTCTGGACCTGAGGGAGCAATGGTTGGGTGCCATCTTCCAGTAAGTTGGGGGCATCTGGAGTCCAGAGCGCTTGACCTCAGTGCTTCAGATATGACAGGACAGAAGGGCACAGGTGTCCCTTGGTGCGTGACAACCATCAGCTCTATTCAGTTTGTTGTACTGCACAAAACTTCCCACAAGCACAGGCAAATTAATCTGAACATGCACTCCATGACAGTATGCACTTGAACAATTTGTTCAGGACTGATGCACACTGGAACTAATAATTACTGACCATAGCCAGCTCTGAGCACAATCTGTTCTCAACATAACGTGCAGGGGTCATGGCGCTCACCTCTGTCACATTCCCTGTCACGGTAGTGCCTGAAAAACATTTGTTTGGGAAGCACTACACGGTGCAGGATTAGGCAGGCAGCACACAGCCCAGAAGCCAGGCTGAAGTACAGTATGGTGCTGTTCTGTAGGCCATCTGGGCCCTCCCCAAAAGAAACCTTTGTGGCGATGCGCAGCAGCGATATGATCGTGCCTGCAGATGCTGTTCCAAATAGAAATCCCTGCAGCCCAAAGACACATCCCTGCAGATCACCTTGGGCAAGAGTGACAAAATTGGACGCTGGAACTGGCAGCCAGTGGGTGGTGCAAGGGCATTTCTGCTATCGCCTTTCCAGACCTGTGCACCTTGGAAAGCAGTTCCAAGGAAAGAGCACAGGCCACTGAAACATTGATTCATTCAACGAAAATTGGTAATGCACCTGCTGAAAAATAACCTGCACAAGATGGCGCAACAGCAATCCAGAGCAGAAACAAGTGTGGCAGTGCCGAAAATAAACAACTTCCTGTCGCTGGTGTTCCAAACCCATGCTGTGAAGGAGTCATGGACATGCTTTCTAATTGAGCATTGGTGCATGTTTTGGCAGTCATGTTTGCTTTGAAGAGGAGCAGTAATGGCAAAGAGCATTGGGTGCTACTGGTTCCTCAAAACCATCCCTGCACCACAACTGACAGCCAATTGGCAGCCTCACTCACTTGCATGTACACTTCTGGCAGGTATCCTGCCTCTCCGACAATCGCAGGTTCGGCCAACCCATCAACAACTCCAATAACTGCGCTAGCTCCAAGTGGCACATACTGAGACAGACTGGAACCACCTCTGCTGACCATGCTGATCTGTAGAGCAGCTATTTGAATCAGCCCTTGCACCAGTTTAGCATTTCACATAGGCCACAAGCAGAGCACATGCAGGACCTGAGGAAGTTTTACAGTAGGCTCCAGTGCAGATTCTATGTTGCTCTGAGAACAAAAGCAACAATGAAGGAACATGAACCAACAAATGGCCTAGAAAGTTTGCAAAGGTAGACACTTGCAACTTGTGCATTACTGGTCTCTTTGGATCTCAATCCTATATCAAAGTGTGTTTCTCTCACGTTCATGGATCGAGCGGCATTTTGTTACATTATTCATGCAACGGGCTGTTTTGGAGCAGAGGTAGAAGTAGGTCGAAACGACAGTGGTCACGACAGCACTTTGGAGCGCATAGCAGCCTGTTTTGTTGTTCAGTGCTCGAAGGTCGTCTGTGCCATGGTGCACACTGCTGTGGAGATTTCTGGGACTGTCAGGATAAAAGCAATCCAATTCATGAATAATGAAACATTTGCCTGCAATTTATGCAATGTGGCTCATCACACTCTGCCAGAATCTTGACCATCACCAAGATGTTCTCACCAGTGGGGTGGCCATCAAGGCCATGATCACAGTGTATGTGGAGAATCCACAGAAAACCCGAGCTGTCGCAGTCCTTTCATTGTGCCAAATCAGCATGATGAGCAGTGTCAAGAGCATGACTGGCAAGTAGACCACTGAAAACTTGCGGTCCATCTGCCCTTCCTGTTTACAACAGTGCCCTGTATTCTAAATACTGTTTCAGCAGGCCATGCCCACATGTGTTACCCAGCACATTTGCACGATGCCTCATGTGGAGGTTTGAACTACAAGCTGGGAGGCACAATGACCCAGAGGGAGAATGTCAAAAGCCATGCAAACAAAAATTGAAAATTTAGAACCAGTGGGAATGAACATCCAAGATCAATACCGTTGCCTCTCTGCAATCAGATCCAAAATGTAGCTTGTCAAGGGGCATTCGGAATTTGTTGTTATTGTTAGCCAACAATTTCTGTTGATTTTGTTGGTTCATCTATAAGGTCATAAAACCAGAAATGGCACTGGCTGTAGAGCCGATAAAAAGGCCAAAGGTTGCAATGTTGGGGAGTTTCCATGCTCAGCAAGCTTATAGTCAGTGTAGGGCCTGTATAGAATCTGGTCAATCTGAATACACTCATAAAGACATCTTTATCGGTGGTGCTAGTGCACTGGCAGTGTTCTAAATGAACAATTGTCATTGGCTGCTGTGCCACCTTACTAAGGCTGCATTTGCTGAACACCACCGGTGCTGTTGCTCCCAAGTATGCATCTGCAACATTGGGTGCTATGGGCAAAGAACCTTTGGCCCAATAGCATTAGGGCACCACTACAATAATACTGTGCAATAGCACCAAGTCCTATTCTGGGGTGCTATTTGGCCTTCAACGGTACTATTTGGGGCCCAAATATCACCATTCATGGCCGAATAGCATCGGGCTGCTGTTGCTTCCCAACTGTTAATGATGGGGTTTTGACCTGCGGTGCTATTCAGATGGTCGAATAGCACCACTGGTGCAATAGTACCTTCCGATAAAGAGACTTTGAGAGAGCGAATAGGAGGGAGCAGCGACTGGGTCATTTGGTGTGGACCACCTCACAAATAGAATCGATATCCACATGCCACTCCCAGTGAGCACACACAGAGCAGATCAGCCAATGCAACTGAAATCAACGAGAAATAGCAAGGTTAGGAGGTTGATATTGACAACTTCGTGGCAAGCGTCCTATTGCATGCCATGCTGGCTTGTGTACAAGGACTCTTCAGAAAGGTTGGAACTATCTGCTTGTGCAAATAATTGTGTTACACTTCAATGTCTAAGAGGTACCCAGATGTCAATTTTCTGCATCGAATAGTGTCGTAAAAGGAATTTTTCAATTGATGTTGCAGTCAGACACAACGCCATTTGTGGCCAGTGAGATACCCACCGGCCACAAGTAATTGAAGTAGTCCACGGCTGTGATAAAGGCATTCCAGGGTGCCAAAAGGCCAGCGCCAAACAAGAAGAAGCACAGGTACACCAAACCTCCCTGGAGTGAATACGGCAGGAGCAAGGAGTTGTAAGAATTCTGAGAATGGCCATTGGCGCGGAATGGAAAGCTGGGAAACAAGCGAAGCGTTGGCAGCCTCCCGCACGAACGGACGTCAACCTCCAGCGGAATGGCTGAAAACACGGTTCTGGGCGGGGCGTTGATTCAGACATGAATTTGGACGCGCCTGCCTCTATCGCTGCAGCCCAAGTCGCTGCACTGGTGTTCTGCGGGTCACCTTGTCCTTGGGCGCCGGCCCATCGCGCCCCATGAGTATGCTGAGATTTGCTTCTCCACGAGGCGCGATGGCGGCGAGTGAGTTATGTAGTGCGGTTGGCGGCTGCCCTTTCTCGCTGCTTGCCGCCGAATTCTGAGCCGCACAGAAGCGGAGCTCCCCCGGCTTGCCCCTGCGGCCACCGCCGGGGATGACGACATGACGACACTGGCATCAGTTCCTAAGCGAACGCAGTAGTAAACAAGGCTCAGCCTGCGCCCTAAATTCAGCTGCGGTGGCAGGCTTTGGACATCTTTCTGCTGGGTGCAGCTGTATGCACCGACCTCACAGGCCCTCCAATGGGAGCACAAATACAGAAGCTCACAGTAGACATGATTCGGAACACCATGGTACAGCACATTGGGGTGCCTGTTACGTGGCACGCAAACTCTTCGTGGCGCACGCGACACCCCTGCGGTCAATCATAATTCACAACATTTGGCAGGCCACGGGAAACTAATGCAAGGAATATCCTGTTGTATTTCCGATGTTGGCAGTTGCTCCGCGCGGTGTGTTTTCTTGTCTAGTCTATTTGCAAATGCGATTCCCCATTGCCCCTCCTCGAGGAGGAGCTCCCTGGTCCCTCCGATCCACTGGTCCGTCCCTTCATTTTGATATTCACCAGGCGTTGCCACGGGGGAATGCCTTATTCACAAGTGAAGAGAAAGTGTAGGGGCTCAGTTGTCAGACCTAGCTCGTTTCTCGCAGACGACTATGTGTTCTGAGTTACCGTTGCTGAAACACATGCCGCTGGGCCTTTGATCCCCCTCGTGCCGTTCCCATTCTCGGGGATGTGCAGCATTTTCCCATGTCTTATCATTGATTCAAGGTGAAATCGGGCAGTGTTTGATTCGCAAGTGCAGAGGAGTGCAAGAGAGGTGGCAAGTGAGGACGAGAAAGAGCTGACATCACGATGTGCATCATAGGATAATGTATGGCGCGGAAAAGCTTATTCCGTATGGCTTATATTTATTGTATCAGCTAATTTTTCACGTATAGTTTCAAAACGGTTCCCAACTGAATATGCCTCCGAAGCATAAAGTGTCTAAATAACTTCTTAAGACGGGAAAAGGACACGGCGCACCACGTCCATCAACAGTGCAGGTGCAGAATTGGTAAGATCCCAAAAGACAATGCAGCGGACCAAGCGATAGGAAGGGCGCCAAGAAAAGGCGGCGTGTCTCTCGACCACCGAAGCTCAAGCGCAAAAGCGCAACTGAATTCGAAACCCACTGCTTTGACGATCACTTGAGCATAGAGTACATCCACTGAGCTCAGCGGTCCAGTGGACCCGCTCGAGCGTCCATCACTCGCGGAAAATTGTCACTGGCTGAGATAATTACCCAATAATGACGAAATGCAATGATAGTCCTCCATTTTATTGCAGGACGGTGTTTCATCATCACATCGTACAAATGTTAAATATCTTCTTGCATAAACATTTCAATTGAAAGTAACACACTGACCCCTGGTGGGACGCCGCGGGCCTGGTTAATTAAAGGACTGTGTGTACACAGTGCGCACTGCTGTCCAGCCGTGTTCAAACCAAAAGCAAATCCACAAGAAGCAGTGTGCAGCATGTTGTCCATGCTTGACGGGAACTTTCTTCAGGCCGCCTCACAAGATGGTTAACCCATCATAACTGCAATAATTGCATCGCCATTGCATAATTTCATGAATTTACATCTTGGATTCTATTGCGTCAGTCATTAATCCCACAAATTTTGCGTAGTGCTGTGGCCATATTTCATCAAACATGCATTCCACGCTGCTGTTCACCATTTCTCACGAGCAAAATATCTATGGCCGTACTTTTAAGATTAACACACTGTCGGCAAACATATTTAATGCGCTTCCGGTCAGTGAATGCAAGTCAGATTCGGCCCTTAACCAGCCGGGAGCTTGGGGTATCGCCAAAACGGTTGCAGCTTGGCATTCTTTTTTGTGTGTGCTTAATGCTCAAGTAATGAGTTTCTGGCCAGCTATTGCCTCGTTTTGGACGCTCCCGCCCAACCCCCCTTGAGTTCCAATTCGAATTTTGAATTGAGCGAGCTACAAAGTGCTGGTGTTCGGTATTTTTGTTCAGGTCACGAGCATCGTGGCAATAGTCATTGGCGGCCTTGGTCGAGCAGTGACGGGCGACAGACGCCAACGACGGCAAGTATTGGCGCGGTCAGCATGTGATCACAAATGAGGCCGACTCATGAGTCGGGCGGTGGAGGACCCGTCAAGCAGAACCAATTTGCAAGCGTCATCGTCCAGGCCAAATTCAGTGCTTGAGAATGCCTGAGAGGCAGAATCTGATCGCATCCCATCAGTCCATCGAATCCAATCGCGGCAGTCCTGACGACCGTGTGGCGGCAGTCAGCCTCACACTCGCGGCATTGGACCCAGCGCGTCAGCATTTGTAGCAGGAAAAGAGGCCAGGGGCCCGACATGCAAAACGCAAGCCCACGGGGAGCCCACGTCACTGGCCGGGATCGCATGTCCGCCCGGGCGAGAAGCCGCCTGACACACCCCCGGCCTGGGGGAGAAATCGCGGCCCAGTACATAGACGTCGAAAACCCCGCGTCAACACCGGCCCAAAGCAGATTGAGGTATGCCGCCTGATTGTCGGCGCATGCAGCGGATCTACCTTATCTCTGCGCTTGCGCCAGACTCACCCGCCCTGCGCACTCCCACCCTGACTATTGCCCCGGCCATCACCATGCTCCCAAGTCCCGGGCAGCCCAGGCCACGGCAGGCGCGCGCCCCACCGGCGACCCAGGGATAGGTAGCTAGGCAGCCGTAGCTACCCATCCACGGAGGGTCCGGGCCAGCGCACCGCCGGGGCGGGGGGGGAGTTCGCTTCAGATTTTCGTCCGCAGCACGAAGACCATGGGTAGCTCGGGGGCAGCGCGGCAGCGCGGTTGCGGCGGGCTGGGCCCATGGCTGGCCCTCGCGCTGCTGGCGCCGCTGGCCGCTTGCGACGTCGCGACGCGCGGCCCGCCGTGGGGGCACGTTCCAGGGGGTTTGGATGCGGCGGCCGGAGGCGGGTGGGGCGTCAACGGCGCCTCGAGCTCGGCGGACAGGAGTCTGCTGGGCACGGGCTACGGCGGACACAAAAGTGAGGCGGGGGCCCGCGGCTTGGCGGGAGCGCGGCGGGCGGGGCGGCTGTCCTGTGGGCGTGCCCCGTTGTGGTGGTTGCTGACCATTCGCGCAGCCGTGGCGGCATCTCGTGGCCGCTGTTTCGATGCTCAAATTGTTGGCCGGGCTTGCGCGCGAGGCCGCAGATTGGTGAAAGGGGGCCGAGGGGGCTGATCGGCGCCCGACGCGTCCCCTCGGAAGCTGAACATGCCCGACGCCTTTTGGTCCAAGTTAGGGGACGGCCGCCGTGGAACGAACGCGCTGACCCATCATGGTCGGAGCGCGATGTTTTGACTTTCTGGAGGCGGGGCGTGGAGGAATGGACGCGGATGCGGCGCGTTTCCTCGCCGGGGGGGCGCCCCTCTTAAGGCCCCCGCGCGACTATGCGGGGACGAGGTTGCGGGGAAGGTAGCAAGGGGGGGAGGCACCTGGGGCTGTACGCGCCGCGGACCCGCGGGGCCGCGCGTTTGACTGGCGATGCATGGCCGGGAGCCGCTTCTGGCCGCCTTGCCTGCATGCAGTCCGGGCGAAAGGCTCGGAGCCGTTCTGAAACTGCGATCGGCGCGCCGTTTGCTGGGCGGCGCGGTTTGGACGGGCTCCTTGACGAGCTGCGAGGTGTGTTTGTTCGAGGGCGTTGTGTGTTGGAGGGAGCGGCGCGGCGATCGTGCGCGGCCGGTGGAGGCGCGAGCGCGTCTCCGGAGGCGAAACGGCGGCGTGCCTGTGGCGCCGCCGCCCCCGCGGTGATCGCGGGGATACCAGGAGCCCGGGGCGGGGAGGGGGCGCGTGGGGTGCCGATATGGCGCAAGCTCGTTGGCTGGGGTAACAGGCGGCCTTTTTGGCGGGACTGCGCTGGCCATTGGGCCTTGTCAGCCCAGATCGCTTCGTGATGGGCGCTTTAGTTGATGGTCCAACCCCGCGACGAGTCGGTGGCACGCTGTGGTCCGTTGGACTGGGAGACTACGCACGTGGTAGACGGCCGGGGCGAATTCGCTGCGAATGCCAGCCTTCATTTCACCGGGACCCTTTGTGCGAACCGAAGGTTTCGTTGCCCGCGCCAAAGAGTGTCGCCGGTGAAGTTTGGTTGCCGTGGAATGTCGAAAATTCAATGAAACGGTGGGTGTTTGACCACCGGGTTGCGAAGCACAACGGTTTACCAGGAAATTGCCAGAGAACAATTTTCAGGGTGCGGTGCATGAGCTGGTCAATAGTTCTCTTGTTGTGTCCAAGGCGTCGCTGAAGAGTGTTCTTTTGCGTTCAGGGCACTGCTATGACCATCGCCCACCCAATTTCCTGTGCAACTGCGCCCTGGTGGACCACTATACGATGACCAGCATCAAGCACGTGCGTGGACTCGCGGCAATGCCATTGGTTGCCCTGTGCAATTAGTCAGCCTCTGGTGTCCTAGATAATTCTGCAGAAAACGTCGCCAGAAGTAGTGTTTCCTGTGTGCTTTATTGTGCAATTGTAGAACTTGAGTTCAAAAGGGAGATGTTTGGGCTGCTGCCTGACATTTCCTACCGGGTACAAGGATGTGCATGAGGTTGTGAAATCTGTAACAATAGTGTAGCTTTTGAGACTATAGGTTGTGGCACAGACCTTTGTTGCTCATCGACAAAACAGACTGCCAAATTTCACCTCATTGCCCGAGCTGCAATCAATTTAACGATTTGCACATCACTCCGCTGTCTCCTGTTGTTCTTGTGGGCCGGGAATGCGATCCTTGCAACCATGCGCAGATCGAAATGTGGTGTGATGCTGTCCAGTGGCTTGTTTCTTTTGCAAGATTTTGGATTAGAAATGCTTGCCTTGAACCCAAGCTGAGTCGTCGTTTGACATTACGACTGTCTTTGTCCAGGCCTTTGCACCAGGTCATATCAGTTGCACACCCACATGCTTGCGAAGTGCCCCACACATTTGCTACCTGAAGAACTGCGATTTAGGAGAGGAACATGAAGTGATCTGCGTCCAGGATGGCTGCGGCATCAGAATAGATCACGATTTGATGGCAGTAGTGCTATCTGGGCAGTGTTTTTTAAACGAGGTGAGGAGAGTGACCACTGTTCTTTTCTCAGTCGTGGGCAACAGAACTTGCACTCATTTCTTGGCTTCTGTGCTAGGCCTTGGTTCAGGGCATAGCAACTTCAAATAGCAGCATTCGCTGTCATCGAGTGACGAGCGTATCTCCCAAAACATAGAAAATGTGGTGGCATTCAAGAGCTAGCACCTCAATGACAGTTGTGGTGTTCACAATGGTACATGTGTGCCGTGCTGTTTCGTTTGAGAATGGTGCGGTTCTCTCTTGTCGGGGAGGCCAATTATTATGCCAAGACCACTCTGGCGCATTCAAGTCCCACAGAAAGTGGTGCCCCAGGCCTATTTGCTGTTTTGATTAGGCAAAATCGAGCTGGCCCCTTCTGCCTTGGCTCCCAAGTTACCACCACAACAACAGGATTGCCTGTTCATTAGTTTGTGTCACTTTGTTGATTGCCTCCACCACACGCTGAGACTGTGTATGCTCTTGCAGACTCTTCAACTCTGGGATTGTGGGGACGTGGCACTCGACCTTCCCAGCCACAAGTTCATTTCTACAGGGGAGTGCATGTCTGTGTGCAAAGGCCAGGACCTTGCTTGCACTTTCCCCACGCGCTATTACGCACCGCTGTCGGAGTTCCATCCAATACCTGGCCATGCTTTTAATGGGTCCAAGCCTGCTGAAGATACTTCCACAAGCCCTGCAGCTGTGTCGCCCGAGCCTGTGGATGGCACACGTCCGACCACTGCACCTGCTCCAGCAAGTCTTCCCAAGGCAAGGAAGACAGCTCGACCCAAAGCAACGCCTGCACCAGCTCCCAGCTCTGGCATAACGCCAACTGGAGATGGGTCATCGTCAGCACCACCACAAAGGCCGGACAGCAGCTCTCCACCTTCTCCTGGTGTGCCGGGCAGTAGTCAAGGACCCAGTGGCGGGGCCCCCATGCCTCCACAAACCATGGGCGAGCCCGGTGATGGGTCACCAGCAGTGGCACCCGCACCAACAGGCACACCGCAAGTGGGTAAACAGAGGAAAAGCAAGGATCGAAGCCTGGCCTTGCCGCCTGCAGCCGCAACTGATGCGCAAGCACCGAGCGTGGCCACAGCTGGCACAGGGAACATGATGGCAGGCAACATGACAGCCGGTGCACCTGACACAGAAGATGTGGATGTGGCCGATGTCCCTTCTGTGGACCCCACGGCTCTGAAGGAGAATGAGACAAGTATGGCGGGTGCACCAGATGATGCTCTGGCACCATCAGGGGTTGAAACAGCAGATGCGCCTGCGATGGCTAAAGCAAATGGGACAGTCACTGCCGCGGCCCCAGTGCCAGGGAATGCTACTGTTGATGCCCAAGCCCCAAGCCCTGCAAATGTGACGGACGAAGCGGTGGCCCCCGGCCCCGCAGATGTGAAAGTTGAAGCCCTGGTTCCTTCGCCTGCGATTGCCACGATTGATGCGCCTGCTCCAGCACCAGTGAATGAGACAATTGACGTATCTGCGCCTGGCCCAGCGACTGAGCCAGTCGAAGGGCCTGCTCCAGCATTGCTCAATGACACGATGGATGCTCCTGTGCCAGCACCAGTGAATGACACACTCACGCCAGCGCCTGCACCAGCGAATGAGACACTTGGACCTGCTCCAGCACCAGTGATGGATGCTCTTGCACCTGTGCCGGCGAACGAGACAGTCGGACCTGCTCCTGCACCAGTGATCGATGCGCCAGCGCCTGTGCCAGCGAACAAGACAGTTGGACCTGCTCCAGCACCAGTGATCGATGCGCCTGTTCCTGCGCCAGAAGTGGATGACACAGTGGGGGCACCAGCCCCTGCGCCAGTCCTGGTGGTGCCTGAAGAAATGGCCACAGCCCCAGCAGCAACAAGCAGCAGTGGCCCAAGTTTGGTGGCACAGTCGGCTGCGGGCGATGCAGTGTACCTTGGCCCATGGAGAGAGTGCAGCAGTGTGTGCAGGAATGGCGGGCCCAGTGTCAGGGTGAGTTGGTACTGTGGGGCATATATGCGGTATGTGGTGCTTGGAATCACTGTTTGGCGCTGCAGCTCAGATTGTCAAGTGATGCGCGTTGGTCCCAAGCCTTGAATGAGACAACGAAAAGTGCAATTGTGTGTTGTCCACATTTTGCATTCCAGCTCCGGGTTTGTTGTGAATTTTCAAAGGACTGGCACTTTCTGCAGCTATTGGTTGCCCCTTCACTTTGTTGTTTGCCCTGCTTTTTCCTTTAATGTCGTTGTCATTTAGTCTGGCCACAACCTGCAAGTCGTAGAGGGCAAACATAGAGCCCTCAGCAGTCTCACAACAGTGTACGTCAGTCCATCAACACACGAGCAAAATCCATTGTCCAAGTTGCTGCCCGACAACTGCCTGCGCCAGCAGTGCTGATTGTGCAGTCTGATTATGATGCCACAGGAGCGTGGGCAATATTGCATCAGTGCATCTGGGACACCCGCTCCGCAGGAGGTGTGTGATACTCTGGACACATCTAGCGACACCTCGGCAGAGTGTGACGTTGCCCCATGCAGCAGCCTGCCTGCGTACTACCAGCTGGGCCAGTGGAGTGCTTGCGATGCGCTGTGTGGTGGAGGTGAACCCCAGCCCTGTGCACGCACATGTCTGGATGCCTTGGTTGGGAGTTGGAGTGGGTGTTGGGTGTTGGGAGTCCAGTGGTTTTCTCGGCTCTGGTCACTTGCTGCATGTGATTGGAACCAACCTTGGATACTTTGGGTGCATGTACTTTGCACACTCTGAAATGGCGCTGTGTGTGTGCACATATGCAGTTTCTATTGAACCATGGCACAGGTGAAAGTGGAGTTGTCATATTGGCTGGATTCTTATGCTGTTGGTTTTCATTTGATTGCCATGACAAGAGCATGAGGCACAAGTTTGGCAATCCCTCCCTTGAGGGAACACTGGGCAAGTTTGCACAAATGATTGATTTGACGTTGAGCGCTGTGCATGGAACAAGCTGGCAGGACACCTATGTTGTGCTTGGTGCTTGACACATCGATTGTTGTTATGTTTAGCTGGACATGGTGTGTGTCAGGTGTGCGAACCAGACCTGCAGTGTGCGTCAACGGGACCGGAGACGTCATTGATGCATCCAACTGTGAAGCACTCGACCCAAAGCTTGTTGAGAAGGAATGCAACACCATGCCCTGCGAGTCTTTCTACTACAGTGTGCGTGCATGGGGCGAGTGCAGTGAGCCGTGTGGTGGTGGCAATCGGACAAGGGAAGTGATCTGTGTTGTGGCAAATATAGTGCCCTTCACGGGTGGGGATTCCAGTGACACCTGTGAGGACAAGGGCCTTGAGAGGCCAAGGGAAGAAGAGCCATGCAACACCTTTGCATGCCCAGCTTCTGGCAATAGAAGAAAACTCTTGCAAGACCCTATGCAGGACAGCTGCAGTGGCAAGACTTGTTCAGGTGATTTCTTGGGACTACTGACAGGCATCCGCTTGTGCTAGGCTATGAGGCTGTGTCGTCAAATTCTCCATGGAGGTCAGGGGGGCTTGAACGCTGACCTACAGTGGGGACTGTTGTTACCACGTGTCCTGCCATGCTCACTTGTTGCAGTCCAATTTGCATGATGAGGTGTCTGCTTGTGATTTGATGTCTACAGGCAGGACTGCTCCTATCTTGCTGATGCTAGACTGTGTGGCTTCGATTTGGACTGTTACAACTTGACGAAACTGATGCAGGCATACGTGGCATGACAGGGAATTTTGTGTGAATGTGTTTGTGCAGCATTGGACATATGTGTGTGGAGCTACCACAAAATATTCAACCCTTCTGCATCAGACAATTCACTGTTACTATTTTTCCTCTGCATTCTGTCAATAGGCCATTGTTCTGGGGGCTTGGCATCGTGGTCACAGCTGGAATGGCGACTCTTCTGAGTTTGCATGGCCTCAAAGCCGGTTTTCAGCCACAGCCACTTGTGCATCTGGGGCCGCTAGACACCGCAAGCAGTCCAGAGACCCCTTGTTGTGCTTGGGGCTGCTCTGCACTTTCTTGGCGCTGTTACGTTTTTTATTGTTGCTATGCAAAAAAAGGCCAAACGTTACTTGCTATGCAGAAGGCTTGAATGTTTCGCAGTACAGGATACTTGGGCACCAGACACCAGGACAGCAGAATAGCCCATGCCCACCATATGTTTCCTTACCTTTGTCATGAGTTCGCTGGGGAGTGCGCACTATATGCCAGTGTTGAAATGTGGCTTGAAACTCTCCACGACTTCAAAGTTTTGCTGACTTTGCACCCAGTATATGGTGACTTGAGGATGGCTGTGGTTTCATGCACAGGCCGTGGGACCTGTGTCCAGGGCAACTGCATCTGCGAAGGTGAATTCAGCGGTGCAAACTGCGAACTGGATGGCTCTGGCTTTCTCGCGTGTCCAGAGGGCTCAGTGGCAGACGCCTCAGGACAGTGTTGTGAAGGCCGCCTTGATGTGGAAGGCACTTGCTGTGAAGAGGGTCAAGAGCTAGATGGGGCCGGCCTGTGCTGCAGTGATGGTGTTGATGCTTGTGGCATCTGTGGTGGAGATGGGCAGTTCATAGATCTATCTGGGGTGTGCTGTTCGGTGAGTGAAGGCACTGCAGCCCGTTGACATTTAGTGGTTTATGCAAATTTGTGGTGTCTTCTTCAGTGTTGATGTCTACCTTCAACCTGAAGCAGTTTGTAGTGGCGTATGATTGTGCACATATCCTGATGCTTTTCTGGGTGAAGTGGCAGATGTGGCATTGGAGGATGTGCACAGAATGGAAAACTATTCCTTGCACCTTGCACTCCTCAACCTCTTTGGGTGAAGTGCCTGCTCAGTTATCTGTGGCACTGCTTGGGGTAAATCTTCTTTGTTTTGTGTGTGGGAGACATATGGGATGCTTGCACATCTGGCACCATGTTGCATGCATTTTGCTGCAGTACATGCTAAAGCTGTTGTGCTGCTACAGACATTCTTGGATGGCAATGGGCTGTGCTGCTCGAGCGGCGACCTGGACGGATGTGGAGTATGCTCAGGAGATGGTTCTTCTTGCCGATCCAGAATTGAGATGACCGTCCAGGTTTCAGATGCAGCCATCTCTGACAGCGACCTTCTGGACTGTTTGTCGCAGAGGATAACTGAGGCAGTGCCTGTGGATTCTGAGGTGTGCCATTTGCATTGTAGGCAATGCACCATCTGCATCTGTGCTTCCTGAATTTGCAGCAGTTGTGTTTTGCGCTTCTGTGCACATCTTTGGCCCTATGGAGTATGCTATTGTGTGGGCCTTTGGCACTGGAACACAACAGTGTTGTTGAGGGGCGTAGTTCTTGGAGTGGTTTTGCTTCAAGCTGTGTTGATGCACATGTATGGACAACCAAACCATATGGCTGGTGTGCAGATAATGCATGTTGCAGGTTTCCATCGTTGTTGCTTCCATCGTTCCACCAGGTTAATGTGGTTTTCCAGTGACTGTGCGCTTTGGCTTGGGGCATGCCTCACTGGGGTGCATGTGCATAGCTTAATGCCAAATGGGATGGCATATCTTGCAACACATTGGTACATTTGTGGGCGATGCTGTGGCTTTCTGTTTGCTGATATTGGCACTGGTGTTGTTCAATGCAGGAATTCGAACCCAACATCACATCCCGCACTGGCCAGGGCACCAACTTCTTGGTGGTTCTGGAGACGCCTGGGCTGCCTCTTTCGGCTGCATCATTGACAAGAGAGCTGGCCAGTGATGCCACTGCAGTGCGAACTCAGCTCCAGCAAGATGATACCTGCGAGATCTTGGGCGTGTCAAATGCCAGCAAGATTGCACTTTGTGGGAACAACATCTGCGAGTTTGGGGAGATGGCAGGGGCGCCTGGCTTTCCAGCTGACGGTCCCCTGGCGTGCCCAGGGGACTGTCCATTCACGTTTACGGCGTGCCCTGCTCCTGTGTTCGGTCCTGACAACAGTCTGCGGTACTGCTCTGCAAATGGACGGTGTCTCTTCACAAGCAATGGCATTTGCGACTGCTTCACAGGATACATTGGCGATTCGTGTGCCACTTGCGACACTGGATTCGAAGAAGTCGATGGGAAATGTCTAGTGGCGGCTGCAGGATTGGGAGCAGCACCAGCTGTGGTGCAACGTGGTGTCGTGGGCGATGGGTGAGTGGCCCACACTTGTATGGTGTGGGCAGGTTGCGAACTTCACTGACGTTATGCTCCTTGCACTCCACGCAAAGCAACATCATTCAGGTTACTTGATGCGTATTTGGCTCAACAGCATCGAAAAGAAAAGTGTATTGACAAGAACAGCGTACTGTGTAGGTCTGTCCCTCCACTTCTGCCAGCTGCAGAACTGCAACGATCCAACAAGAATACTAACAAATCACAACGGGAGCAGCTGTCAGAGATCTCTGTCTTCTATATCAATAAACAAGAAATTCCACCAACAGAACCATAACTCTGGTTTTGGCAGCCACCTGGCTGCCCAGTGAACAAGATGTGTGGAGTATGGCATCATCGGAACAATCGTTTTAGTTTCGTAATGTCCTGCACTTCCACGTTTTGGTTGCCAGCCAAGGTGTTGTGTAAGTTGGTACCTTAGCAAAGCTGTGGGTATACCCTGTGCAGCAGGTACAATTCTGTCTGAGGGCTTCAAAAATGCAGTAGCATCAACAGTTGTTGTGTTGCCACTTTGCTTGAGCTTCATGGATTGCTGCATAACAAATGTGCACAACTAACAGTCGTACAGCAAGCCCCTGTCAACCACTACAGGATTTTGCTCACTCTTTCTTTGACAGTGGGTGGGAAGCCTGGTTTAGCTGGTTCAGCGGAGATATTCACAACAGCGATAGCAATGAAGGAGCAATGGAACCCGTAGATGGTGTCCACTTGGCCCCAACTCGAGCTGCTTGCCGTCTTAGCAGTTTGTCTGTTGAGTCGTTGGTGACAATTGCCTCCACTTTTGACAGCGACTCTCCGGACAGCGACACTGCATTGGCTCTTCCCTTGGGTGTCGGTCTCGCTGTTGGCGCTGTTTTGCTGGTGGCTGTGGTGGCGATGTTGGTAAGAAACCACAGGAAGCGGCGAGAGGGAGACGAGCTGACAACGATGACGAGTGCTGATGATAAGGGCAAGAAAATGCTGGACAGTGAGCCGGGATCTCAAAAGCCTGGCCATACACATGGTGGCAGTCAAACCAAGTCTTTGTCTGATTACTGGAGGTCCTTCATTTCCACCATTTCTGTGGGAAGCCCCAGACGCACCCCGCGGAGTGGTACTGGGTAAGTGGTGCATAGGCTCGGATGCTCTGCCTTTCTATGGTGAAAATGGGACGCTGTCAAGTGTTTCAGATCGCGTCAAGGCTCTGCTGCTGCTCCTCAAGTGCCTAGCACAGTGTCTTGTGTAGGTTGTGAATACAGTATCTGACTGGGGTTTGTAGCTCCAGTGGAATTGATTCTATTGCCAGGTCAGCTGAGGAATGAGAGTTGCCCGAACATTGTCCCAGGGCTGTCCTGTCTGTTCGTTCAATTTTACTGCAGCATGCTCGATGGCTCTTAGTGCTTGCCCTTGCACCCTGTTGTTGGCAAGGATGGCTTCAGTGAAGAGATCACTGGTAGACACGAATACGCTGAACATGGGCTTTGCATTCCTGTGCTGAAGATGCTGACAGGAACAGTGGTTTAACTTTAATGCCGTTTAGGAGTGTATGCGGTATGACTGAGCTGTTGTTTGGACTGTTGGATTCACACCTCACTGCACAGATTGAGTGGGCACTTTGCTCAGGACAGTCATGTGCTTTCCACAGCGATTATGTTGAGGCTCCTGGCGCTGAGCCATCCCTGACACCAGGACAGTATTTGAACAGCGGGGATGTTTCAATTGGAGAAGATCGATATGTGGATGCAACGTCCCCTGGGGGGTCACCACCAATGGCCAGCTCATTGGTAAGTGCCATGTTGGCCAACCTGTTGTCCTGCGGGCTGCTACTTGACTTGTTTTATTCAGCGAGACTTAAAGAGGGCCCTTGCCTGTGGTCACAGTCGCAGAATATAAATGGGATTGCGTTTCAGACAGGTTTAATGACAGCAAGTCACTTCTTCTGTACAGGACAATTGCCTGCCCTCAGTTAACTATCTACATCACTATGGCTACTTCCCAACAATTGCTGGGCGAATTCTTCCTGGCTGCATGTCCACTGCAGAACCAGCTGAATGTGTTTGGCTTTCTGGTGAATGTAGGCTGACTCAACACCTGAGATCAGGAGCTTCCCATTAGATTTTACAGGCGAGGAAGGGGTCATCTCACCAGGCAGTGGTGCATCCAGCCAGAGGGTACACATCATCCCAGTTTCAACTGGGGTTGAGAGCTCAGGCACCCCACTCGAAGTTGCCCGTAGCCTTGGCTATGGTGCCATGGCGGGCGATGTGGAGGTTACGAGCTTTCCTGTTAGGGTGAGTGACAGTCCTCCGGGGAGCGACTACAGGAGTGCAGCCAGCACCCCAACAGGTGAATTCAGAGATGCCTATCCCGTCCGTGTGAGCGACATTTCCAGCAGGTCAGCCACCCCAGAGATGCCTGGCAGCTTCCCTGTCCAGCTGAGTGATGGGTCCAGCCGCGCAAGCACCCCCGCTGGAGAGAGGCAGTTGGAAGGCTACCCCATCCGTGGGAGTGACATCTCGAGCAGGTCTGCTACCCCACCAGATATGGCCGGCTATCCTACATGGCTTAGGGATGCTGCAGATCGTCCTGGCCTGCCCACAGGTGGTCGGAGGGTGGAAGCTTACCCAGTTCGCCTCAGCGATGTATCTGGCCGTTCCAGCGTGTCTGTGGACCACCCCTTGTCAGGCGAAGAAGCCAGTCGCTCAACCCCGCCGCACGGCGATGCTCAGGTAGAGGGTTTCCCGGTCCGACTGAGCGATATTTCCAGCCGCTCTGCAACGCCTGGAGAGCGGGCGCTGCCTGGCAGCTTTCCTGTTGAGCTTAGCGAGGATGGGAGCCGCTCCAGCACCCCTGTGAGTGGTCAGGGCTTGCAGGCCTACCCAGTGCGTCCCAGCGACGTTTCAAGCCGTTCTGCCACGACTGGTGAACGACCATCGCTTGGGGCACAACCGGGCGAGCAAGGTCCTGGCGGCAGGAGAGTGGAGGCTGTGAGTCACCCTGTGCGCTTGAGCGATGTGTCCAGCCGCTCTAGCACACCAGAGATGACTGAGGGATTGAGGCGGGCTTTCCCAGTCCGCCTGAGACTGAGTTCAAGTGGTACGTCCACTCCAGAGATGCCTGGGAGCTTCCCTGTTGCTTTGAGCGAAGGGGGTGACAGTCGGGCAAGCACCCCGGTGGGGGGACCTCAGCTGGAGAGCCGTCCAGTGCGACTGAGTGACATCTCTGCTGTATCTGGAGTGTCTACTGATCGCGGTGCTTCCCCACCTGGGGGACAAGTAGTGCAGGCTCATCCAGTTCACCTCAGTGACCCTGACAGCCGTGCCAGCACCCCAGAAGTGCCAGGAGCCTTTCCTGTTGCACTGAGTGAAGGGGGAGCTAGCCGGGCAAGCACTCCAGGAAGCAGCCCCCAGCTGGAAAGCCGCCCAGTGAGGTTAAGTGGTACCTCCACTGTGTCTGGTACATCCACTGAGCGTGGCCTGCCTGGCAGTTTCCCTGTGGTGCTGAGCGATGGTGGGAGCCGTGCGACCACCCCAGCCACAAGCCCGCCACCGCTGGAGGGCCGCCCAGTCAGGTGGAGCGACATCTCTCCAGTTTCTGGCGAATCGGGGGCAGCTAGCCGTGGCTCACCTGGGGCCTTCCCTGTGGAGCAGAGCGATGAAGGGAGCAGGGCAAGCACTCCTGCAGAAGGGCCACGTGTGCAGGCTTATCCAGTTCGTCTGAGTGACGTCAGCCGTGCAAGCACCCCAGAGATGCCTGGCAGCTTCCCTGTCGCATTGAGTGAAGGAGGTGACAGCCGGGCAAGCACCCCAGTGGGGGGGGGGCAGTTGGAGAGTCGCCCAGTGCGGCTGAGCGATGTTTCTGCTGTGTCGGCCGGTCGTGCGGGCACACCAGTCGCTCAGCCTCCATCAAGGATTGCTCCTGCTGTAGAGGGCGAGGAAGGCAGTGGTGGGAGCACACCATTTGGGAGCCCCAGGATTGAGGACCGCCCAGTTCGCCTGAGCGACGTCTCCGCTGTGTCTGGTGCAGACCGTGCGGCGCCTGGGAGTTTCCCCATTGTGTTGAGCGAAGGCACCGACAGTCGGGCAAGCACCCCAGTTGGAGGCCCCGTTCTGGAGAGTCAGCCAGTACGACTAAGTGACGCCTCAAATACTTCTTGGATGTCTGCCGAACGTGTGGCGCCCGACAGCTTCCCTGTCACAATGAGTGACGATGGGAGCAGTCGTGCAAGCACACCGGTGGGGGGCCCTCAGCTGGAGAGTCGCCCTGTGCGATTGAGCGATGTGTCAGCTGCTTCTGGTCTGTCAGCTTATCGAGGCTTGCCTGGAGTGTTCCCTGCTGCAACGACCCCACCAGTTACTCGTCCAGTTGCTGCCACAGAGGGTGTGCGGGTGCAGGCCATTCAGTCAAGTGCACATCACAGCGATGGCTCCAGTCGTGCCAGCACCCCTGAAGTTCCCAGGACCTCTCCTGCCGCACTGGAGGGAGGCAGCAGCCGTGCCAGCACCCCAGCCAGCAACCCTCAACTGGAGAGCCGTCCGGTGCGACTGAGCGATTCATCAAATGTCTCTGGCCCAGGGGCCGAACCTGTGGCACCAGACAGCTTCCCTATTGCACTGAGTGAGGGCGGCAGCAGCCGTGCAAGCACTCCATCAGGCGGGCCCGTCCTGGAGAGTCGCCCAGTGCGACTGAGCGACGTCTCGGCTGTCTCTGGTGCATCGACTGAACGTGGCTTGCCTGGTAGCTTCCCCACCGCAGTGAGCGAAGGGGGCAGTCGCACAAGCACTCCAGCCAGCCAGCGTGTTCCGCAAAGCTTCCCTCTGGCATGGAGCGAAGGAGACAGCCGTGCTAGCACCCCTGTGGGCGGGGCAGCTGAGGGTTTTCAGGTGAGGGTGAGTGATATCCACAGTGCACAAGGCTCGCCACCAGCAGGCGCTGTTGGAGTCGAAGGCTTTCCAGTTCAGTTCAGCGATACCGATAGCCGTGCAAGCACACCAGTTGAGCGAGGCAGCAGTGAGCGAGGTCGAACTCCACCAGTGACTGGCCCAGGTGGTGATTTCCCGCTGCCTGCTGGTTATTATGCAGCAGACAGCCGTGCAAGGTCTGCGGCGCCTCCTCGCACGGCTGCATCTCCAGGGCACTTTCCTGAGCATAATGAAGGTGCAACTCCACCAACGAGCCCCAGGACAGCGGCTGGGGGCTTCCCGGTGGCAGCCGGCTATCTGTCTGGCAGTGCTGCCCAGCAGCCCAGAGGCCTTGCACTTACATCTGGTGATAGCTGGCGAGGTGGAAGCACTCCACGCACTACAGGCACCACACCGGCCTCACCCCCTGTGCGAGGGTCCAGCCTGCCACATCTGGGAACAGAAGTGGCAAGTGGAGCACTTGGGTCAGAGTTTGAACGTGGCAGCTCCACAGGCAGTGGCGTCTGGGCGGCGCGTGCCTCGAGTCCTGCTCTCGAGGTCGGTTATTATGCCACGCCAACAGGCAATGCACCGGCTCGAGTGCCAACCACAGGCGCACAAGATGCGGTCTCGGGATTCCCGATTCAGCTAAGCGACACTTCGAGCAGGGCGAGCACGCCTTCGAGCCTGCCTCAACCAGGCGCCATGCCAAGGTCTGTGGATGGGGCAGGGGGCCAGCCAAGCACCCCAGTGAGCTCCAGCCCCAGTCGAATTCCGAATTTCCCCATCCAACCCAGTGAAGGATCCAGCAGGGCCAGCACGCCCATGAGCGGTGCGCCCAGGCGCGACTCCGGGGCTTCGCAGTCGCCGTCGCCTTCGCCGCCGGCGGGGGTGCAGGCATTCGCCATCAATATCAGTGACGACGCCTCCAGCGTCTCCAGCTTCGGGGGTGCTGCAGGCCAGGGTGGCCAGGCGCCGCCACAGTTGTCGGGGTTCCCAATTGATATGAGCGACACAACCAGCCAGGCGAGCAGTTCTGCTCCGAGCACGCCACGACGATCATGAGGTACGCCCTGAGAGACCAGAGGTCAAGGTTCGCAGGCAGTTGATGTTTTCGGTGCTGTTCGTCTTGGCCCGCTCAGCGCGCTTGTTTGGATGCGGCGATGCTGATCCTTTAATAAGGGACTAGCAGTGTGCACGCGCTGTGCAGCATTCGTGATTTATAATGATGATGATGATTTAGGATGGATGCTGATCGTGTAGCAAGTGTCCATGTCCCGTGAGGTCGGCCTAATGGCTGACAGCTCACAGCCGTGCATGGTTGTGTACGCTGGCATGGTGCTGAGGATTGCAATCCGTTGTGCGCGCCATTCCTGTTATGTTCTTGGGTTTGGGACTGTGCGATGTGGAGTGATGCGATGCAGTGGAATGGGCGGCTTGCCACCATGGTGTGGACTGGTTTGCGCATAGTCGGTGCTGGTGCTGGTCCCACGAGTTCACGAAGTTCTGAACGGGTGCTGAGGTTTGCATGCTGCTGTGTCCCAGGAGTTCTTCACATTCGCCAAGTCTTTTACACCGATTTTCCTGGTAGAGTGTGCACATACACTGATTTCCCCCAGTTTTGTCCCATTATTAGGCGCCGAATGTGATACGAAACGAATCGTTGGGTCGTTGGCATGGCGGGGGGTTGCGTGCATATCTTTGGATTTTTTTGGGGAAGCATTTTTTATATAACTTGGAAGCGTTCGCCGATGTGATGTACACTTCCTGCGAGCTTTTCGGTTATTGTAACGAGCGGTCAGGGTTTGTGCGGGAGCGAGCGTTGAATAATGTCAACGGGAGGAGTGCAAACGGCGTCCACCTGATGCGGTCTCGCAGGAAGGGCGCTGGCGGGCACTGTGGTGATTCCGCAATTATCGAGACCCAGCGGTGTGGAGTTGAGGGTGGAATTCGCAACTTAGACCGCCAATAAGACGAGTCCATGAACTGAGCATATGTTGAGAACGAGGAGAAGAGATACTGGAGTTGTAAAATACTTGCACACGCACTGGGTTGTGGCCTCTGGGTGGCTACGCAGGGCTCGTGACTCAACTGGCTCTTGAACGAAGACAATGTTCTAGCGGGAGAGATGAAAACTGAAACGGGAGCTCCCACTGTGCAGAGGATGCAGGAGCTCTCTGAATGGATGTTGTGGTGCACACATTGTGACCAATTCAGGCATGTGTGCACGAGGAAATGGCAGTAGCTGCACCGACAAATGTGTGTGTGTGTGTGTGTGTGACTGAAACAGTTTCGGAGGCGCCTTTGAAACGGCTTGGCTGGCTTGTGAATGGACGGGGCACCATGGCCATCTGAGCTCAGGAAGCCAATTGGGAATCATTTCTTGCTTACATGGCTGGTTCTGTTGAATATAGCTGTTCTTCATGAAGAATGCGCCAATATTGATTGAATGTGATTGTTGGCTGATGGTCTCGGTCCAAGGATATGCAAAGGGACACTCCACAGTGTCCATGGCAATGGGAGGGAGAATACCAGAACAATGTTGCATGGATAAATCCACACAATTCAAGTGGCCGCGGAAGCATGCAACTCGCCCTGTACACTTCATAACGCAACAATTTGTTGGCTATTATCATCTATTCCGGAATTGTCAAGGCGATTATGGCACTCAGCTCCAGAAGATAAGATGCATTTTCTTATTCACTGCAGTGCCGCCGGTTCATTCGTCGAAGTCAATCAAGTCTATTCCGACATTGCAATGCAATAACACTTTTTTTCCGTCCCCGCTCGCCAGCTGGTGAGGGCGCTCCTTTCCATTAATTACCATCGACAAACGCTTCTCGAAAAATAGGAAATGATGCATTTCGGTCAATTTTTGTGTTGTGCAATAGATTTCAATGAACTGGTCATGGACACTGTTTCACTCGGGCAATGTAGGAAGCTGACGGCTACCTCCCTGCCTTGCTACGTAATAGTGCATGATGATGAGGATCGATATGTCTCACGGCCAGGGATTGCTTGCATTTCAAGAGGGACTGTTGAACATGGGAAGGCTTGAGCAGACTCGCCACGGCGAAGACTAATAAAAGTGGGTGAACTTTGGTACAAAGTAGGATGCATAAGGCCATGGCCATTTGCTTGCGGCTGCCTAAGCCAAAGCCCAACCTCACGACACGCTGCGTCCAGCCGATTCTGGACTCTCCAGAGCGCACCGCAGGATTTTGCCTGGGCGCGGATCGAATGGAAGACGTGTCAGCCGCCCAGGGCCGGAAGTGGAGTCCTGCACCGGGGGCTGGAACGCTGTACACCCATCCGCGCAGCATGCAGTGGGAGCTTGCCTGCCAGGAGGAAAAGTGAGTGCCAGCCAGTCCCGAGCAGGAAGCTGCTGATCCCCCCTAGCCTCATGACTACCCACGTTTCGTGTTTGACGTCTGCCACACGTTGCCCCGGCAGTGGGTCAACGCAATGGATCTTGAACGCGGCTGGCGACGAGACAGCCTCGTTGGTTAAACTCCAGGCGTCCGAAACGATGGGGAAGCGATGCAGCCCTAGGCCCCAGGGTGGTGGCGCCATCACGCCAAGGGAGGGCAGCTGCCTTGCGCCGGGACTCCAGCGCAGATTGCGTTTGCTCAGCGGATCCCAGTCCAGGGTCCTCCTGTTGAACCCGACTGGTGCCGCAGCCCAAACTTTGTTTCTTTGGGAGCAGAGATTGAGCAGCTCCGTTGTTGCCGCTTGACGCCTGAGCTCGACGGGGGCTCCTGAATGCGCCTTGAGGTTGGAGCTCGTACCAAGCTTGTCGGTCCCAAAGCTGCAGCAAGGGATGCAATCGCACCCGCAGTTTTGGCCTGCAATACCGCTTCAAGTTGTCCTTAGAGCTGTCCAGTTGAGTGGCCTGGTGCAAGGACTCGACAATGGAAGACTCTACAGCCAGCCTGCCCGGAGCTCAGGCCTTCTTTTGCTGGGCGAGGCCACCATGTGGCCCAATTTGTGTGCCACCTCATCTCTCCATAACAATAGTCCCTAACAAGATGGGCGCCTTGCTGCAGGACTGACAAATTGGTGGAGTTCTTGGTGAAGAGGAAGGGCAAGGTAACTAAAGAGTGGGCGCTTCACAACTGCTGGGGATCAGACAATAGCAGAAAAAAGGCGAAATCAGAGGCAGTTCAAAGACCAACTCTGCGGCGAGTTGCTCATGTGCTGTTTGTTCCACAGTGGAAAGCGATGTGCAGACACCGACAACAAAATGGTAGTGCACCTAGATACAGATTGGTGGTTCCATGGTAGCATTTGTCACAACGGCATTACAAACAAGAACCTTGCACCTTGTGGGAAATGACGACTTCAGAAAGATCCACACAATCTCGGGTCCATGTCCCGAGATGTGTTCTGCTGGTATAGGAGCAAATGGTCAAAGTGGCAAAACGCAAGATTGCACTCTCCAAGACTCGTGCCCAAATGTCTGTGCTATTGATTCATGATCGGGTGGTCGTCTGACCGTCGTAAAGGGGCACCCCTATGTCAGTGCCACTGCGCAGTTACTACCTTGAAAATGCAGCTGGAAAGGAGGCTGAGTCGGTGACTGCACATACATTGCAGCCGGCGACTGGGTGCATCTGGGCAAGCAGCCCACGTATATGCTTTGTATGCCTGGGAATATTTTGGGAAAGTTATGCAGATATATTATGGAAACACTTCTAGGGCGTGAACTGGTGCACATCATCACCCACACCATGCTAGGCCTTTGTATGTCCTTTTGGATCAATACAATTCTTGAAGCCATGCAACAGACCCTCGATACAGGATGTTGGAGGTGAAGGAAGAGAGGTTGCATAATCGTGCTCCATCATTGTGCCTTCCGCATCTGGCCCCTACAATGCAGTTCATGGGTTCAAGATGGTCTGTGGGCAAATGTTTAAACACCAATTCCTAGCCTGCAAGTGCCCTCTAATAAATGCACCTTCGTAAAACTAGCCTGCCGGAAGACTGGCCAATTTCCTTGCAAGAGCTCTTGTCACATGAGCCTCCCGGTATTGCTTACTCGTTCTGCTATGTTGTGTGTGCTCAAGATCTGGGAAGCAAATGCAGTACCCGACTTTTCAACAACTTGCCAACTTGCTGTTGCCCCCAAGTTGCCCTGCAAACTGACTTGTGTAATGTTGACATACCATGGGACAGATGCTGCTTGGTTGCTGATACAGCAGTTCTTGCAAGTAGAATGGTGTCATATGATAGGCTCCAGGAAAAGGGAGGCTACCAACTGAAGTCCATGAAGCCAAAGTTGATGTAAGAATCGCAGAATACAGGCAGTGCTATGTGTGACATGATCCCTCAATGCACAAGTAATGCGAACAGGAAAGAAGGCTGTTGCACCAATGCCAGACGTTCCAAACTGCAGCACGCAGATGGCAGCAGGTTCAGTTTCCTGCAGATGACCTATTGGCATACAAATCAGAGGAAGTTAATCTGCAAACCGGATTGGTAAATGTTGCGATCTGTCAGTCTTGATAGTTGAATTATATCTGAATGCTTGTGAAATTCAGAAATGTTGTTGGTGACCCACCAGGTTCGGCGGCTTGAGGAACAGCTCAGTCGGTCAACAAAACGAATGTCAGATCTTGAGTGCTTACTGCGGGCATCTGAGGGGACAGTTCGTGACAGGAAGAGGGAGTTGAAGCAGCTCAAGAGGAAGTTGGAACTGCAGGAGAGGCAGAGCAAGATCAAAATCCAACAGCTGGAAAGGGCTGTGAAGCACAAGGAGCCACACAGTGCACAGCGCACCGATTGTTTTTCTGATGGCGAGGTATGGAAAGATTCATGCAAAGATATTTGATTGCCTGGCATCACTTGACAGGTGAATAGGCTGTGAATAGGCTTTGCATTGTCATGTTGCCAGTGTCAATGGCGACGATGCACTGATGTCCACATGTGCTAAAGAGCAGGGAGGGATGATGGGGGGAAACTCTTTGGAAGCTGAGGAAGCACCAGTTCGAAGATGGAACAACTGACTTGCCTCGACCGGGGCCATCTGCAGGGTTGAGCGGCCGTTGCATGTAATTTTGGAAAGTGGCGATGTTATTGACAAATGTAGTCCCAGCTAGTGGTTTCAATTGCTGGCATATGATAAACCGATGCTCTTGTGGCTGTAAGGCCATGAGGGCACTGTTGCCTTTCACAAATATTTGTTCCCTTGCCACTTGGAAATTTCTGTGGAC
>CAJHUC010002153.1:0-37754 GCA_905146915.1 Ostreobium quekettii
TCCCATTTACGGCACCATTTTTGCATTTATGATTCTATGGATAAAACGTAAATAGACAAACGGCCATATTTACGCATATTTATGGCTAGTAGGCACGCTCATACTACATGGTGATGTTCCCCAATCAACGATCAATCCCGCACTCTCATAAGCACACCTCGCCCTTAGCAAGGGCAACGATGTCGCTGAGCAAAAGATCACTTTATGCACACTTCAACACATCTAGCTGCCACTCACTGGACTCTTTGAGTCTGTATGTATTGTACTTGAGTACACAGGTCCCACTTTACCCACTTTTATGGCCATTTAAGCATAAAAACGTAAAATCCATTTTGTTGTATAATAGCTGTAAATACAAAGTATTTAAGCCATAAATAAGAAGCCTAGATGCAAGGCGTCCTCTTTGACCGCATTGCAAAACTGACAAAAAGAGGGAGCAGCAAGCCAAGGGTGAGTCTAATTCAAATCTGTTGGTAGTCATCCAATGCAATACTACTATATAACCCCACTCGCTGGTGGCACTTGCCCTTGCCTGTGGCCCATGTGCTGGCTCATGCCTCGTTTAGTCTACAAGGTTGCTGAGGGTGCATAATTTAAATCGTGTCAATGTGTGTACTAATTGTGTTGTTTTGGATCATATTTGCCGAAAGGACGCAATTGGATTTTGAGCAGACCATGTCAGGACTATGTCATCTGGATTGTTTTTCCATAGTGTTTGTGCAACAACGCGTAGAGGCATGGCAGTGGCACGCATTAGTGTTTCTTGCCATCTTAACATGCGATGACAACCCCAACGCCACAACACACTCGCGAGGTTGAAGGATGCGCCACAAAAGGGATGACACCGCTGGTGCTAACAAGACAAGCAATGCCTATATATAAGTATAATAGCATAAGTAACATTAAGTAATAAGGAAGATAAGTAATGTATATATGTAACATTTAACATTAACGCGCTGCCGTCAGGTTCCTGGGGGGAGAAAATTGGCGTGCGAGCTTCGACTCACCCGGCCATGGTCATGGTGCCTGCAGCCCCTCCGTGCCCACAGGCCTGAGGAGCTGCCACACCAACTTCACCAAAGGCAGTCGGGCGCTCTGCCCACCAGGCCAGCACCTCGTGGGGTGCCGTTTCCTCGGCGTTGGCGTCGGCCACCTTAGTTTGTCAAGTCATGCCTGGCGCCTTGGCACAGCCCCATAAAAACATCCGTTAAAGCACTTCTTATGATCGGCAATCAATCCGCCATGAATCTGCACACAGTGTGCCTGCGGCGCTGCCGAGGGCGGGAGCTTTGTGTCCGCACGGCTGAAAATTCGAGCTGCGCTCAATGCTGCATGCGCCCCGATGTGTGAACGGTAGGTTGACTGCATAATCGGTCTCTTGAATCCCCACCTATGAATCGATTTTCTTGCTCATGCATTACGAATATGACGTTCCATGAATCTTTACTACGTAGATCAACAAAGATATTAGAGTCATTTTGAGCTGCTTGTTGCGCTCGACCATTGCAATTTGAATAATCCTGGTCAAGAAAATTTGCAAGACAATTGCGGCATCGTTGCATTGCTTCACAAGGGAGAATTCGTGGTTAAATATTTGCAAAACAATTTCATGGTGGCTCTCAGATTTAAGTTCTGTAGGTATAGGATCTGTGCTTTCACCTAGACTATTTGCTCTATCAGCACCTATGGCAAGATTATAATAAAATACCCAAATGAAAGCTGACCCCTAGATACTGGTAATTTGTGGCTCTCAAGTCCTGATTTTACACCAACAAATGGCCTACACCGAGGTTGTCATGTGCCAATTAGCGAAACTCAAAGAAAATAGTCTTCCCTCTGAGGCTCAGTGTTTTGCATCACCCATAGTTTTAACTTCGTGGCTAATCTCGCTTTACTTGTTGCCTTAACACCAGTAGAAACAAGCCCGTTTGCGATGCCAACTGCTATGCCATTTGACACAAATTGATACTATCACAGCCGTTCTTATGCCATCGCACTCACTGTGACGGCATTAACTTGTGTCAAAATGGCATCGCAACTGGCATTGCAAACATGATGTTTTCTACCAATGTAAATTGTCCCACCAACAGAGCCTCTTGTGGCATTAGGATATGGATAATACTTCTTCTGTCCGGAATTAAATGAACGCGTTTCATTGAGTGGCCGCAATCATGTCAAACCTTGTCTTTCTTATTAAAAATCAGACTGCAGTACCACCTACAAGTTCTGTACATGGTCTTAAATTTTTGTGGAGAATGCATTATTACTACAATTTGGGCACGGCCTCAAAGACGCCCAATTTTCAGACCATAATTTGACGCATCGCAATGGCGAGCTGGCCTGGCCGGGAGTGGCGTTTCGTGTCCAAGAACGCCCCACTCTCGAGTGCAGACTTTCTTGTGGAGTCCGCAGCACCGTGAAGGTAGAGTTGAACACGCACAACTCAAGCTCCAGGACAACGATCGACACCCATCACTGTGGAGCGCCGGTAGAAACGACCCCGGTATCTGTTTGTCACCATCACCAATTTCTGGATTTCGACCCATCTTGTGCAATGACACACTGGCGTGCGTGGGATCCATCCTTGCTAATACGTTCTCAGGTATCCTGAGACCAGCCCTGCTGTCGCTGCGTGCACTAAAGACTATCTATTCCGTCGCGGCTTACAGCAATGGCATGGCTGGAGCAAAGCCATGTCTCTCAAAAGCAATGAATTCCCGCCAATCTTATGGCAGTGAAACATTACGATGTGTAGATGGACGTCACTAGTCTCTGTCCAGATAGCCTTTCAGCATTCTATGTGGTTGGCATCTAAAGTTTTGGACGGTGGCGTCATTCAAAGCGTCGTGAACAGCTCTAACAGGCCGTCGTGAAGGGAGCACCCGCCACCTCCATTTCTGGCGATCTTTCTGATCGTGTGCTGAAGGCTGACAATGCAAACCTTCCAAACTTTTTGCGGTGGCTTTGCCAGCCTCGCTCACCCCGTGGGTGCTGGCAAAGTCTTCTGAAAGGAGCCTCGATCGTGAACTTGGCCGATTTTTTGGATTTCCGATCTCCACGTGAGCATCTGGCTGGACAGGGTAATCCACGGTAGGGATCGACGACCGGGTGGTTTTAAACCTGGTTGCACCGTCTCGCCTCATCTCAGGGACGGCTCCGACCTGCTGTTTCAACTGTGGCAGCAGCTATCCATTTCTTGGTGTGCAACGTTAAGTACAATGCCACCCTCTCCGGGGGGCGGTTTTGGGGGTCGCCAGCCCCGACCTTGAGATTCTCCAACCGTTCCGCCCCAATCTTGCGGATTCAGAATACTTTGATTTGCACAGTACTTAATATTTTGACTTGAAATTTTGTCCAACGTATTGCATGTAAGTTTATTAGATGCTTACAAAATTTTGGTAAACAACAGATAAGTTCGTGATGTAAATTTGGCCTATCAAACTAATGCGTTCATTTAATTCCGGACAGAGGAAGTACATAGTTTGCTGCTTTCATGGAAGCAAATCGACTCTACAATTACTATGATGACATTAAAGAATAAGTAGTTGTATTTTATAAAAGATATAATTCAATTAAAGGAAAATTCTCGTTGCTATTGCTAGCATTCATTTGCATTGTGATATTCACTTCCAAATTGTTGCAACGAGAATTCTGGATGATGAATCAATGACGTCGCCCTATGGTTCTTCATGGTATAGCATGCCTTTTACTTAAATGAGGCTGATTTTTTAGGTAGGTCAGAGACAATACTAGTTGTGTGATACCAACTTACAAAAGGTGCCATTCAAATGGCACCTTTATTTTGGAACAATGTGTATAAAATACATTGACACTGATCTGACACATCATTATATATGCAGGTTGATGTAGCTTGCTATCACCATAATAGTAAGTGATTATCTTGCATCATCTTGCTCTCATGGTAGTCTGCATTAGTACAACCTCAAAGATTATGTTTAGAATAGGCACCTTTAATGATTGTGTTATACTTCCTCCGTCCCATATTAAATGTCCTCTATTTGAAAGGCAAAATTCGTTACAAGAAATGCTTTAAAAGTACAAAACAGGGTCAGAATCAGAAAGATTGGGTCCCAAAACTCCTAACTACCAATTTTCAAGGAAGAAAGGTCGGTCCCACTTTTTAAAGGGCACCCTCGAAATTGCCCTTAGATTCGAAAAAAAATGTGCCCGCCGATTTCGCTTCCGCTAGAGATCCCCACGTTTTTGGGTCACTCCCGTTCCGGCCTTCCAAGGGGATGGCTTCACCACTGCCGTGGTGAAGGGCGATACCCCTTGCGTGGAATAGCACTGGTTAAATGCGGCTGACAGTATCTGGATCGTCGTGGTAGAAGGCCATCGTCACAACGTCGACGATGCCAGAAATCGCCACGACCCTAGATCCGAGATGCAAGGACCTGCAACGAGTGGAATAAGCCAAAACTGGTGTGATTTTCGACTCGATGCACAGGCGATGTGCCTGCCGCGGCGCCCAATCTGGCTGGAATGGCCTCCTTCGCTGAATGACGGTGGGCGGTCCGGGGCGCTTGTTCCTTCAGGGTGCGCAGCGTGGGCCCAGTCTTGCAATCAGCCAGGCGTGGGGCGGCAGTGCGCGCAGTGGGTGCGCGACGCCGGTGCGGCCTGTGGGTGCAGCCGCACGGAGGCAAGTGGTCGGCAAGAGTTACAATCCGTCGGGCATCGGGGTCATCCTTTTGCGTGCCCCGTGTCACATGACAATGCGGACAACGTCACCGTATCGATAGTATCTCATCCCCTAGTACGGTTGCAGAGGCGCCCTTAAGTACTAGAACTTCTAATAGCTATATCTCCACTACCGCTAACCCGAATGGCCTGATTCAAGAACCTATGGGTTCCTAGTAAGCTCAACTAAAGGATGAGATTGTCTATTAACATTTATTATACTTTCTAGATACGCATAACCAAGGAAACACACTACCCCCTGTGTTTCACACCACAAAAATCAAGGACGCTCAAGCCTAGGCTCTGTGCACCCTACCACTCCAAGGTATTTGGGTGGCTTTGCATAGACAACTTGCCTGATGGATCTTTGAATCGAGGCTTTCGCGTGCAACTTGGCCCACGATCCATGAATTGCCACTAGCACCCCCCTCTTTTGTGCGGTCCACAATCCATCACCACATATATCGTCTGCCCTTGCGAAAAAGACATGGTGTTAGCCATCTGACCGTCTTCTTTATATCTAGCCGCCTAAAATTCCATAGAAAAGCCAATTTCACAAATCTGGTGTCAACAACAATTTCCATAATCGGCGGCCACTGAATGCGGTGCCACACTTTACCTTGTCTGTCAACTTATCAGGTGTATTCGGAGTCACCCTCTATTGTCTTGATGGCACCAACAGAGGGCAAAAAGTCTTGGCCGCCAAAATTCGTGGCCGGAAGGCAGATCCAGTCCACCAGGCCAGCACTGAATTTCAGCTGTGAGATACGGTGAATTGCACGATCAGGGCCTTCGAAACTCGTTTCCTATCGCCGCACTTCCTCGCGAGCACCACGCCAATCTTGTATCCAAACGGCGTGGTTAGGTTTGCATGGGCGGCTCCGTTTCGCTGCCACGAAGGCGTGCTCCTCAAAACAGCGAAGGCAACCTTTTTTGCGGATCCGTTGAAAAATGGGTGGGTTTCTGGCTGGAGGACCCTTACTACAAAGTATTGCAAAATCCTCAATTCTTAACGGATCGACTTGAAATTTTGACCGTATACTTCGAAAATGTAGGCGCAGCTTTGGACAAAGTTCTATTGAAAAAGAAATAATTTAAGGTGGAAAGGTGATGTGTCGAAATCATAGAAGACATTTAATATGGGACAGAGGAAGTAATTATTTATTCATTATTGTATTAAACATATTTGGTATTCACTTGCATAGCCCCATATTTGCTCTATACGTCAAGGGATTTGTTTTCCACTAAACATTGTTTTTGGGCAAAATGGTAAAATGTTCAATATTTTATAAAATTTTCTCGGACTAATTTGTACTGAAAGGGTGTTACTAGCTTAGAAGGGCCCTTACAAAAACTCATGAAATCAACCTGATAAGCTCAATATATGCTAAACGTGTTTTGAAATTTGCCAAACAAGCCACATTTCAAAATCTTGATGTCTTTAAAATCGGACATAATTCCCTCTTACCTCAAATCTCTCCCAACACACGATGTCTTGCAAGTATTATTTTGTTGTTTTCAAACATCTAATATCATCTAAATAAAATACCATGGAATAGTATTTTTCAAAGGTTCTTTTCAAACTACACTTCTTGGAAGTACAATTTATATAGTGTATGGAAATGCAACAAATTCTTTTTGAAGACTAGAGGGCAGCATCAACGCATGCGTTGATCAAATGCAAAGTGAAAACACCATAGTGATCTTTATAGATTAGGCTGCTATAGCCACCGCAGTGCTGCTGTGGGGGGATCACCTACTACTAAGTCTTAGGGGGCATAGTTATGTTGTATAAATATGGGCCCTTTGGGATGATTTGCCAAAATGAAAGCAAGTTCCTCTATAATCATGGCGAGCATATGTTAGACAAGATCTTGCAATAACTCCAAATTGTACCAAGGGAATGAGCGTACCCAAAAATAATTGTCTATGGTTCACTAACATAGATAGCTTCTTCGATATAAGGTTTTTGGCAATCATATAATATTGGTACCTAGTAGGGATTCATCGGGGTTCCAAGTCTATATGACCAATATATAGAAGGAGTTAATCATCGAACATTGCACTTAAAATCCATAGTTGTTTGGTATGCATACAAAACTACATTAGCGTAAATTGGAATTGATATAAGTAACCTCAATATCCCTAGTACTCTAAACTTGAGAGGCATTACCGTGACCACATTTGCCTTATAGTGCATTCCGTGGTTTGTCCCTTGCCAACCCCATTATCAAATAAGGTCGAGTGGGTGGGCCAACATATGTTGAATAATTGCTAGTTCTGATCAAGAGTTAAAAAAAGGTTTATTAGAAAACAATTGTATTTGCAATAAATTATTATAAATACAATTGGGATATACTTTTCATTTTCCAAGCTTCTCACATATGAGACTTACCAATGGCCCTAAAGGAAAATATTTTAAGGATTTGGTACATTGAATGTAAATATGCAAAATACAGTGCCTAAGAAGCTTTGCCCTTATTATTGGAAAGTTTTTAATTTAAAACAAGTGTTTCAGTAAGGACACAATGGGACACAATGAAGTGCACAATATTGGCTGAATATTTAATACCTCTGAATTTGCTAGCAGTCGTTGGGCAGTTGCTTTGGTCTTCAAATTTACCTTTGAACAAAAATTGGATATGGATGGAATTTGTGAATATTGGTCAAAAAGAAAATTAGAAGTCTATAAACTAGCTTTCGTGCAAAATGTCGGTAAGGTCCGAAAGGGTGCACTTGTGTGCAACATTGCGATTATGGGTTTTCTAAGCAAAACGGTTGTGCTCAAGATTGGCCGTCAGAAAACAAGGAAATTTGTGCGCAAAATTGCCATTTGTTCGCTTGCGTTTGCTTGCGTTTGTGCGCATGGCGCGCGCAAAGGTTGTCCTCCTTCGTGGTCTCCTATGCCCTTTTTTTGCCCACTACATGGTTCTGGAATGTTCTCTCCTGAGTCAGGAGTCCTGACGGGTTCCACTGTGACCATGATAGTATTCCCCAATTCAAGTGGGAAATGCTTGTGGTGCACAGGCGGATCCCTGGCAGATGGCGGGGCAAGGCCATGTTGCACCCACGACTTGTGGGTCACTGGATTGATTGTAAGGTGGTTGTAGGCGTCCTTGGCCGGCACCAAGTTAATTTTTTTTGTGCGAAACAATGTGGTTTTCCTGTCCATTGAGTGACCCAAAAAATGCCCTGTTTGTGTGTAAGTTCATTGTTGTGGTGTGTTTCTTGCATTTTGCTTATGCGCAAAATGCATATTTTGTTGTTTTCCATAACCCCCTTACCGACATTTAGCATGAAAGTTAGTTTATATTGTTGCATGCATAAATGTTGTACCAATACCTTTATGGATCGCAGTTTAGGGATATGCAAGAAACTGAGAGACCTTGTTCCTTCAGAAAAATTGTGTTGTTTGATATATTGGCAAGTTATATTTGTAAGTACAATTACTTTTAAAAGCAATCAAATTTGATGTTGTTGCACCCAAAATCTATTCAAATTGAATTTTGCACTTGAAAGTGCTTTATGATAACATCCTTGGATAACTTACCTTTAAGGAGAGTGCCCTTTCACTTAGCGTAACACTTGTTTCAATCAATGAGATATTGTATCTATCAGTTCATAGAGAAAATGTCTTATTGATATTTCTATTTAGTATGAAATGGGCTATGATGCATGAATATTCTGTGTTGGGATTGCCATCCATTATCTCTGTGCGGAGCTGCAATATGTATTTTACTAGCATATTTCTTGTGTGTTTTTATATAGTTTTTTTTGTAGTCAATGCAAAGCACCATGTGGGACTTTTTCAATGTCCGTAAAAAACTTAAGGGGATTAAACTTCGGTTGATGTTAACTACCTTATTGCAAGGCCATCTCAATCATATTGCACTTTCCCAACATGTTGATCATTTCGTCTCTTTAGAAAACAAAAAGAATGTTTAATCCAAACAAACGATATGTCCCAACTATGTATGTTTATATGTATTTATATATGCAAGCTTGTACTTCTTCTATCCAGAACTATTTGTCCCTTTTTATATAGGAAGACACATGTATTCTGCGCTTATATGCTTGCCATATGTCCATGGAATCATGACCATCCTCTCTAATAGAAAGTCAATTGGATGTAAGCGGCAAATAGTAAGTTTCTTCTAAGCATGCAGATAATCTCTTATGCTAACCTCTCTTTTTGCCTCGGAATATTGGAATATCATGATATTCTGAGAATCTTATCATATTTTGCTAGTAATCTCTTGGCCCATGAACGCATAGCATATCGTTTGTATATCGCATTGGTAATATATTATCCACGCATCCATTCCGCGAGTACATCCTTGGCATACTTTCAGAAATCTAAACGACGATACTGAGGCGATTTCATCAAGTTTGGTTCCAATTTTATGTCATAGCATCCAAACTTTCAATGTTAGTATGTCGTGTGAATAAATCAAAATCATCAGAAACCCAAAAAACCTTGAACTGCTTTTAATTACTCCAAAGCTCTCTCGAGTTTGGGAACCCAGCTAGCATGCACAATGTGTCATACTTGCAAACTAAAATCATGTGTTTTGGCATCTGCATACCCACAGTAATCACTATTAAACACATCGAGTCTCCAGGGTTTTAATAATAGGCCTAGACCACCATTCTGGCTATTTAGGAGGCCTGTGGGAGATGGCACAAGCGTCAAAAGTTCTGGTGAGGGCTCACAATATGGAATAGTTAGGAGACTGAAGAGTTCACATGCGCAAACATGAACATGGGTGAATTGGGGAGAGGTGTGTGTGTGCCGCACATCAATAGCATGTATACTTACTATACATTCGCGAGTTATCAATGCATCAACCACTTGCCCACCACCAGGAGTTCTCCCGTCGGAAGTCTTAAAAGCATGTTGGAAGTTGTGAGGCCCAGTTCTAGGGACCACGCCTTCTCTTGCTGTATCAGGCATGACAACCAGATATTATCCTCTTTTTGCAACTGCCGTCCTCGTCCGGATGCAATTCAAAGATGGCCCAACACCGGTCGCACCAATAGCAGGAATTCTGCAGTCGGATGTGAGGCTAGGAATATGGACATAGGAGACCATGGAAAACATATTCGTCATTACATAATTACTTACAAATATACGTCATTATACAATTACTTGTGGCTTCAATGTATTTTCAACAGGAATCCAGATTCCTGAAAATTCTAGAGCCCATTGCGCAATTGAGTCCATATTTTTCTGGAATCCAGATTCCTATTAATTGCTGCTTTTTGTCTGTCTATTCTGGTCGCGTGTTGTGCGGCGCTTGCCGCCGTTCTCCATCTGAAGCACTTTGAGCATCGGCAATATGGGAAGATGGTCGAATGGTCAACATGGTCGAATCCGATGCCTTTTGCAAGCAATACCCAAAGGCTTTCTGGTCGCATCCCGGCTTGTTCTTTACATTGCAAAATTGATAGCTTTTACGTTTGTATGCGTGAAAACAGTTTTGCGTTTTTATGTGCAAACATGCGTTTAAATATGTAAAGATACCTTAACTATATCTCATGTACATACAGATAATGCATACGAACAGATGGACACCGGTGAGGGGCAGGCAGACGCGCTGGAGTGGGTAGAAAACGCTAGGAAAAAGGGCCAAATAACACGTGTTCAAGCATGTAAAAATTTTGCGGGCTTAGGTTATTTTGTGTTCTTAGCGTACAGAACGGCCGTGAAATGCATTTCATATGTGTTTACAAAATTGCTATTTGGTCGTTTTTTCCTAGTGAAATGAACCTTTGTTGTACGACGTCGTTTCCCTTGCCGAGGGCGAGGTGGACGCTGTGTTGAAGGTGCTGGAGGTAGCGGAGCATTCATCATTGTACGCGGCTTGCATTGTGCAGCCTGGGTATCCCAACGAGCCGTAAGAACGCAAATCCACATCGCTGCTTGCTGGATCAACAGCGCCCCCAGCTCCCGAGGTGTCGTGGCATGCTGGTTGCAGGTCCACGGGACTCAAGAATCCAGGATGCGAACTTATCAGCTCGCAAATCTCAGCCATTGATTCGCCATACAAAATAACCTTCAGAAATATTTTCCAAAATATGCGTCCCAGAATTCTTTTAGTCTGAATTCTAGCTGAACTGCACGTTTCGTTGCGCATTCTGGTAAAGAAAGCCTAGATCCAAACGCTGTCCGTGACCCCGTATGGCTGATCAACTGGGTACTCCCAGTCCGCAGACTATCCCATCACCACAGAAGATGAGCCAACGGCATCTGAGCTGGTGTATACAGATTTGAATGTCTGTGCAGCCGCCATCTGTGTAGATGTAATTCACCTGGTCCAGCAGATCCAACTCGAGCCAACGAAGAAGAGCGAAAGAGAGTTCTGCCCAAATTTTCAACTTCACTCCGCTTCATTTAAATGGGCGGCAGGGCAGGGTTGGGTGAGCGATGGAGTGGAATAGGATGGGTTGTGGGAGGGCAGATGGGATCAGCAAAAATAAACGTGGCCGTGGCGTGAGATACGCCGGCCCTTTCCAGGCCACAATATTCAGCATCCTCGTCCCACAGATGTCACTGGTAGAAAACAGCCTGTTTGCGATGCCAGCTGAGATGCCCTTTTGACACAAATTGATGCCGTCGCAGTGAGTGCGATGGCATAAAAGGGGCTGTGATGGCATCAATTTGTGTCAAAATGGCATCGCAGTGGGCATCGCAAACAGGCGGTTTTTCTACTGGTGTATGTCAGGGAACGATCCCAATCAGATGTGCCCAAGGGAAGAGATTAAACCTACAGTTTATTTTCTTATTCGCCAATACCAGAAGTCGGCAATGGTGTTCGATTTCAATATGATCTAGCGGGGTCCAAATTTGATGTCGTATAAGGCACTGGGGAATGGGATGTTGATTGGTGTACAAGCGAACTTCGCAACAAAAACATCAGTCTGAACCGGTGCATTCGAATGCACCGGTGAATTCACCACATTAAAACATTTCGCTGAAATTGATCTAAAATTCATCAATAATAAGATCAATGACGTTAAATATTGCAACTTCACCAAGGAACTGTTATCTCCATTGCACTGAAGTGATTAACAGACGTCACGGCATTTAAAATGATTTGCAGAATGACATCATTTGATTCAGGAATTAATCGAGCTTCAAACACACTGTGTTATAAACCGTCCTGGTTCTCCAATCAAATCGCAAAATGGTCGCCGCGGCCTTGGGATTGTTGTTCCCACACGAAACCGACATGGAACCAGCGCACATCGCTCCTTAAGTGATTGCAACGGCGGCCAGCGGTATATCACCACCACACCAATATTCTCCGTCATCGCAACGCATGCAGACGCGATTCAAGCCGCCCCTCAGGAGCAAAAGAACAAGAAGACTGTGGATGAATGTTTCCGAAGATTTGGGGTTACTGATGCTCACAGAGCAAAGCAGTGTCGCACGGTTTGGCACGCACGCTGATCGTGTATCCATGCTGGAACAGATTTCCCATTGCATTTAGCGGACAGTCTGTTGCCTGTGTTGGGATGCAGCAGTTGCGTGCTTGATCTGCGAATGGATGAGTGGGCGACTCTGTAGCACCGTGGACAATGTGCCAGGAAAGGAATGCATGAGGCATGGGCGCTGATGGAGGATTTGGAGGAGGTTGCTAGCTAAAAATATACATGTGACTCATGCAACTCACAACAATATGTAGTGGCCTCAATACACAGCAAACGGTTTAGAGGCACATGTGGCCCAAAGTCGAAATTCTCGGCTGTTCGCGCAGAAATGCCTGTAAACACATGTCATGTCAATCTGTATTCGATTCACACCCATGTAGAGCGCAACTTGTATAACTTTCAGGGTAACTTGCGGCTGAGTTTTAAGAGTCCATGCCTCTGCCGCCGTTTGGCGATTTTGTAGACTTGGGGTGTCGAGCGGCGGAGGCAGGGGCATTTGGGACGGTGCCTGCCGATACCTCCCAAGGGAGGTATGCTTGGGCTGCTGGACTTGGGCTACCACTGGCAGCACTACCAGTATTTGAAATAGCGACCAAAATAATCGCAGCATCGGGGTGGCAACAACGGAGAGTTCGCAGCTGGCCACGCACAAAATTGTGTACACGAGGTCGAGGCTTGTACCAATGTGGTACCGATGTACTGCAGGTCGAGGGGACACGCATCTCTGGCATTCTTCAAATTCATTAATACAACCAGCTCATTCTGACCTGGACTGCTTGACGATGTTCCTTCCCTTCTTGTGCATTGGGGCCCTTGGCCTATGCGCATTGGCCCTGGGACATATGCGGGTGCATGAGCTCGAGGAGGCACTGGCACGTAAGGGTGACAGTCGGCAATGTGTGACAACCAAGGTGAAATGCAAGTCAGCCAAGCTCTGACGCATTGGCAAATTGTGAACGACGGGGATGCGTCACTCCGACGAATTGGACCAAGCTGGGGCACAATGGCAGTCTCTGCCGGCGGGGAGACCCGGGTCATCGTTTCCCTGGGCGGCCCACGACAACGACAGGCCTGGACACTTGTACTGCCTCGTGCCTCTGCTCATTTTCATTTCATGATTACCTACTTTGTTACGCGACGTGGTTGCTGCGGTTGGCGCGCCTTCAGCAGCCGATGGGCCGTTTCCCAACGTCGTGGCTGCATGAAGATTCCGATTGACGGCTGTGTGGCAATGGATCACAGGGCCGCCGATGGTCATCGCCGGAGGCCTGCATCCAACGGAAGCGTCTCTGGTACGTCCGAGTGGCGTTCCACGCGAAAATTGCTGTCACAACAACGTGAAGAAACTGTGTCATAATTTTGAGGCCGGTGAGCCTGCCCACAGGCGGTACATCGGAGCCTGGACGCGCGGAACCGTCACTCCCAGATATCCGGCAGAGCTTGGTGCCTGCGTTGACGGTGTGCGCACGCCGGACGGCGGAGGGGCCACTATATTTATACCCCCCTCCCCCCCCACCCCACCCACCAGCCAGAGTGCCTTTCCTTTGCCTGGTGGAGGGGTCGGGGACTTGAGGAGAATGGCGGGGGGATTCGGCGCCATGGGGTCCCGGGCGCTCCTGCTGATCGCGGCCGTGTGCCTGGCTAGCTTCGCCGCCTGCAGTGCGGCGCCCGCCGCCGTAATCTACCTGAACACTTTCAACATCGGGGACCTCAACAAGATGTTGGGGCCCGATGCCGCTTACACGCACTACCTGATGGCGTTCTGGACGGAGCGGTTCGGGCCCGTGGACGCCGCCCTGACGTGGCAAATGAACAAGCTGGGGGACAATCCGGAAGTGCTGGCGGCCAAGGAGAGGGGGGTGAAGTTCATGGTCTCCTGCGGGGGTGCCACGGAGATCCCGCAGTTCTCCACTTCCGGCGCCGACTACGGCCGCGGGGTTGCGGAGTTCGCCCTGGCAAACGGCCTCGACGGCGTCGACTTCGACATCGAAGGTGGGCCCGCTGCGCGAGACCGCGCGTACGACGGCTCCAACGAGGCGCGTCGCCAATGTCGTGAAGCTGTTCGCCGCCGGTGACTGCGCTGCCCGAGATGGGATCGATTCCGCAAACAATATTCGTTGAAAACACTGGCCGATGCGCTGGCGCGGGGTCCGCCGCATCGAGGCGAGGACATGCTCGCGCCCCCCGGTGCTCTGTCGCCGCAGGGATGTGCTTGAGGGCCCCGCCCTCCACGCCGCTGTGCTCGCGAGGCCTGCGGCGCGTTTTCGCAGCGGCCGGGACGCGCTCAGGGACTGGCGCAGCGGTTGCGGGCGTCGCTGTCGCCGTCCCTTTCCCCGTGCGGCCGCCTGTCGCGTGTTGGCGTCAGAACGCCACCCCACCCGCTAATCCGTTGGCAGCTGCCTATTGTCTCTGTACCTCCCGCGTGAATACGGCATCCTCGCGTGGTGGGGCCACTGTACATGGCGGCACAGTGAACCGCTCCCGCGAGTTCGCCAGGGCTTCCTCGGGTCGCATGTCTGGTCATCCTATGATTGATGGATTATCGTAAGCCTGACCGTGTTTCGTGAGCGGCGCTGGCGCCTTGAGCGCTAAGAGCACCCACTTCCATCGGCCAACGTGGGGCCTTCAGGGCGGTGGGACGGCACCGGACCGGGGTGGGGGTGGGATCGGGCGCGGTGCACTGCGCACCAGTCGTTGCGCCATCGATTGGGGCGGCACTTGCCCGTGGCGCATCCATCCATGGCGAAAGGCGGCGGCAGGGAGGCAAGGGGAGGCGCTGTGGGCGGAAAGGGGTGTTCGGGGCGCGACAATGCGTCGGGGATCCCCGAGAATTTGTCAAGGGGGCTGGCGGAGGGGCGCGGCCACGAGAGGCGCTGGGGCCCTCCTGGCTAGCAACTGGGATTGACACCTGGCCAGGGGGGGGTTCAACTGTACCGGGGTGCCGGGGTGGAGATACTGGATGTGCGTGGTTCGTTGGCGGAAAGCACAAATCCGATGGTGCGCCGCCCCTACAGCGTTGCTGCAGCTGGGTAAACTCGCGCATCGCGTGGTGTTCGCGGTGGGGCGGGGAAGGGTCAAACGGAGTTGGGCGTGGGGGAGCGGGGCTTCAGTGCGCAAGGGGTCAAGGGCTTCGCCAGACTGCACTGGATACCTCCGCGTCCGCGGCCACGCCCAAACCGGATCGGCATCAAAGCAAGGATCCTGTGTTCGGAGGGAGCTGATCTGTGGCGATCCCAACTTGTAGCCGGCAGAGGGCGAAGGTTGGGGGTTGGGGAATGAAAGCCCACCGTTTGCGCTTTCCGGAAGCTCGTGGACAGAACTGCCTCAATCTTCTTGAAGTTCGGTCGGGTGGCGTTCAGGGACCGGTGCCAGCGGGTCGGTGCTTCCACGCGGCTCGCACGCTCGGGGGCCGGGGATGGGTGGGGGGCGGCCGCCCTCGAAATCGATGATCAAAATGGGTACAACGGCTTCTCTCGAGATGTTTTGGCGTATACTTGACCAGACACAGACGCAACATTCAGATTATGCAAACATCGCTTATTATTATGATAGATCCGGGGTGTGTCGCTGCCAACCCAAATATTCTGGGCTCAACCAAACGCCCACGAGGGAGAGGGAGGATCAACAATATATTCTTGAACGCAATCCTTGGGCACCAGTTCAGCGATTCTTTACCTCGGGCTTGGTGCTAGTGCATTGCCCGTGTCTTAAGAACGCCATGGAGACACATGCACTTGATTGCCTACATGCAAAAACCTTCCCAAGAGATTCCAGTTCAGCTTATTTTACACCACCCATACTTGATGGTGATGGATTAACACTCGATTGCTTATCGGGCACCGTGGTTTGGTGGTGTTTGTAGGCTTTGCTCCAGGCAATGATGACGGGACAGGAACTAGTTGGCTGGTTGAAGCCACCAGGGAAGCCAAACGCGTGTTCCCCGGGGCAATTATCACCCACGCTCCTCAGGCGCCATACTTCGCTCCTCAATTCACCGCCAACTACTTGGATGTTGAAACACAGGTAAGGTGTCGCAGCCCCTTTCTACATTCTTTGAAATGCTGCTCGCAAAATGGTGGTTGCATATACTCTTGCACGAAGCAATGGTGATCATTGGGATTTCACTAATTATTAGCTCTCTCTCAAGAGCAGCAGCAGAATATAAGGAGTTGAGTCATTTGTTCAGCACTGTTCATTTCTTTGGGTTTCTCTCGATTGAACATCTCAATATTGCAGATTAAGTAGGCGCCAACGGCAACGTCAAATCACTTGAAGAAATTGGCATCTTGTTCTACGTATGATGGCTCACTGCTACAGGCATTGTCAACCGTTACACAGAAAATCTCTTGAAACAAGCAAGCACTATGGCATTTTCATAATCTTCAAAAAGAATACTGACTACCAACATCATTTATGGCATCTGTATGTGGCTTTACGAAAATGGCAAGGAAATGCAAGTTGTAATGTTTACCTGCAATCGAAGTTCCATTCGCCTTCTTGCCGTATTTGACACATGCGCATGTGTCAAATAATTGCGGCATTGCACGCAATGCCGCAATTATTGGAAGCTAGTAGTATTTAGTGGTAATTAATTTGACTTTTGCACAGGCTGGCAGCATGATCGACTTCTACAACGTTCAATTCTACAATCAAGGAGGCACAACCTATGACACGTACGACACATTGTTTGAGCATGCCAACGGCTGGTCAGCGGGCACATCTGTCATGGAGATGGCGAACAAGGGCATTCCCATGTCCAAGATCGTCATCGGGAAGCCAGTGACGAAGGCAGGCGTCGTGAACACTGGCTTTGTGGAGATGAACCAGTTGGCCAGCTTCTTCAGAGAAGCAGCCTCGAAAGGGACCTTACCAAGGGGTTTCATGGGCTGGCAGTGGAGCCTTGATGTACAGCAGCTGGGCGGGACATGGGCGCAGACGTTGAGTGCGGCTTGGACTGGTGCGCCCAGCACTCCCACCAATTCACCCAGCCCTTATCCTCCCAGCCCTGTGGACAGTCCCAACCCGGAGCCTCCCTATTCCCCGGATCCAGTTAGCCCAACGGAACCTTCAACGGGCAGTGGGTCTTGCACCCAGGATTACACCGTCGTCACCGGAGACTCACTTTGGGAGATAGGCCAGCGGTACGGAATTCCGTGGACAGAGATCTTTGATGCCAACCGGGATACGATGTCGGACGCAAACGCCATATACGTCGGCCAGCAATTGCACATTCCCGTGCCGTGCGACACGGATGACGGCAGTGTCCAAGTGCCCACCGCCCCTCCACCTCCCATTCACGAACCTTCACCCGTTCCTGTGCCTTCGCCCGTTTACGATCCCATTCCGGTTGGCGGGAATGGGCAAGCCTGCACTGGCTCGCACTTGGTGCAACCGGGGCAATCTGTGTACGTGCTTGGGGACATATATGGCATCAATTGGCAGGAGATCTTTGACATGAACAGGGATAGGGTTGCACACCCCAGCCAGGAAGTCGTGGGCCATACTCTCAGGATTCCTTGTGGGAGTGCCATTGGCGACGTGCCTTTGTCAGCACCTTTGTCACCTCCTTCCAGGCCTGCTTATGTTCCAGAGCCTATTGTGCCACAGACTCCCACTTACGTCCAAGAGCCTATTCTGCCCAAGCCAACAGACGATGGTGATTTGGGATTTGACTCAGTTGTTCTGGATCAACCCATTCCGGTTGGTGATTCTAGGCCCGACTGCCCATCCACGCACCTTGTGCAACCTGGGGAGTCTGTCTATGAGTTGGAAAAGATGTACAACGTGCCATGGCAAAAGATTTTTGATGGGAACAGGAACAAATTGTCTGATCCAAGCCAGGTGATTGTTGGCCACACACTTGATATCCCTTGCTAAAGGCACGGTGATGATGGAGAAATTATTCAATTCAGAGTAGTATTTAATGTGATGGCAATTAGATGGCGTTGATGGAGGTCAATCTTAATGCACTCTGAATTGATTCAGTGTGGCCTAAGGCGCCATTAAGGAAACGACAGCCATCTTGAGCACTCCGTGTAGTGTTGGCGTGGGGTGCCGAATCGTCAAAGCTTTGCATGTGGTTCACTCGGAGATGGGGACATCGAGTGCCAGAATAAATGAGCCAAGAAGGCAAAATTGGAGGGCACTGATAAGGCAAGCGTCCACATATTATGCCAGTCTGGCATGGTTGCTAGGGCTTCTGGCCGTTGTCGATGCTCTGATTTCATGGATGGAATATGTGCAAGCGGTTGCCGCATAAGTTCTGGCAGGTGCCATGTGGAAGCATGAGCACGGTTGTGTGCCATCACTGCGTTGTGGAGTGCTAAAAACACGGATTCTAATAAGGATTTTCAGACGCACAAGCTGCGTGTACCGGCATTCGGCGTGCTTGAGAGACACCAGGTGTTGTTGGTATATGCGTGATGGACAATAAATTCCTCACTTGAAGCTCGCGCGTTGTATGACTGTTGTCCACTGCAGAACTCGAGATATTCTCCTTTGTGCCTGCATGCTATTGCTGTCTCACGTTGCCAATACAGTGCATTGCATGCATTTACTCACATAATGTAACCAGTGAACACAGACAATAGTGCACCCATCTCTACGCACTTGTCCTACGATAGCCCCACCACCTGAGTGGGTTTTGCAATCTGATGTTCGCTGTTCAGTCACTGTTACAACATCCATTGAAGCTGCACATAAATAAGTGAGGGCCATGTCTTTCATTGGAGCTTTTCCATTGGCACATGGCTTTGATTGCCGATTGAAGCGCCCCCACAACCATGGCAACAATCATTGACCAAAATCTCTCAAATTACGATATCCATGTTTTCGATTAAGGAGGCTTCTGTTCCAGACAAAAATGCTGTATCCATGCGAAGCGCTGGCAAGATGTCGAACGGCACCTGGGACCTTTTAAATAAACAGTGTTACACCTGCCGCCCCATTACTTGAATGCGATTGCAGCACCGTGCCTGGTTTCATCATCAGTACCAATGGACCCGAGGCAGATCATTCCGTTGAATATTCAGATGGCTTTGGGAGGATGAAGGGACTGAAATGCACAGCTCACATCGGGTATTTCCGGCGATGCCCGTGCGTCCCGCAGGTTCTGTACACCCTTGCGATGTCAAGATGGAAAAGAGTCGCGCCGTTCCGGGCGAACGGAATGCTTCGAGTTAAATGGCCATTTTCGGGAAGGACGGTGGTCTGCCCGGCACGGTGCACGAGAAGGAACGCTTCAATGCAAGCAATTGCAACGTTTCTGACCGTTTCGAGCACTGGCGGAAAAAGGACCAAAAAATGCTTTTTGCGAACACATATATATGCATTTCGTCAGTGTTTTGCATGCTGAAAACATGAAAATAACCCAAAACCGTAACTTTGTACACGTTTGAACACGTGCTACTTGGCCATTTTGTTCCTAGTGAAGGAGCCCGTGAGCCAAGGGCCCTTCGTACAATGCAAAGCATTCAAGGGTTGTGCAATCCGCAATCCCTGCTCTTCAAGCAACACGCATCACGTCGACACCCGAGAGTGGGCACAGGGACAATTCTTTGGTTTCTTTCAACAACATTGCGTCAGGCGACTGAGGCGCAGCGCGCCGCGCACCTGCAATCCACAAACCACGCTCACTTCCACGGCCTTGTCACCGGATACTGGACTGACCCTGATCCCGGGCGGAGTGTGTCACACAAGAATATGCACAAAGTGGCACCTATGATGGCCGTCTCTCAACAATTTGCTTAGATAAAGAACGCTGCGGTTTCAGCCTATCAAGCTCAACAGAGATGATTCAATACCTACTCTTCCACATATAGCCATCGCATGAATTCGACCACACATGCTCAAGGCGTCTGGCCGCCGCCAGCGCCGCCTCACCCCCCTGCTTCCAAACTAGCGGCGCATCAACGAGGCAACAGCCAGCGTCAACAGCGGCCAGACTAAAGCCAGCGCGGACAACCGTTATTTCACCAACGCAGTCTGCCTGCGGCTCCTTTGGACAGCTGACCTCGAAGCTAACCCCAACTACCCGACCACCAAATGCCCAGCCCAAACGTCTCCCACGGGGACAACAATCAGCGGTGGCAGGGATGTCTCCAAGCAGCTCTCCCAGTATCGGCCAGAGACGGAAGTCCCTCCCCCTGCGTCTCCCACTATCCGATGACGCCGTCGCCAAAGACACTGGCGTCCGAGGGCGTCGGCGGACCGAAGAGGCTGGCGTCCGAGGGCGGTTCGTCGGCCGCGACGACGAAGAGGGCGTCCGAGGGGGCGTCATTGGAAGGGACGTCGGAGGGCACGCCCAGGGAGACTTCGGGGCTGGGAGGGGTGGGGCTTCTTAAGGGCGCCTGCGGCTGGGCGACGGGGTTCACGGTGTCCCAAAATCCGAAGGGCCCGAGGCGCGCCTGGAAGAGTCATCATCATCACCATCATGTTTTGGCAGAACAAGGCAATGAGAGAGCCGTCAGCTTTCTATCTTGCCCGAGCAAAGCAGTATTTATGATCAGTTCAACGAAGAGCCACGGGCGCCGCAACACACTTACTCCATTCCGTCCCGTTGTGGAACCAGCGGATGGCTTGAAAAACATCCAGGAGACCATGAGGATGTGACATGACGTGCAGATTCTCCGGCGCACCCCCCCACCCCCCCCCAATCCCCACCCCACGTTTGGCCACCGAGATGCCCCGATAGACACACACAGGCAGCGTCACATGGCCCAGGAAGCGTCCGTGCGTTCCGACATCTGGACGCGGCGCCCAATGCGCCGCGACTTACCGGCCATGCTGGCAGCGAGGGCAGGCCGTGCACGTCGGACTTCGGTGGGTTGGCAATGTGCTCCGGAATATCGTCGATGGCAGGAACTTTCGATCCGGGGATGCCCTTGGCGTCGGGGGTGAGGACGCCATCTACGAAGTGTATGAAGCCCTGCGCTCATGTGTCCGTACTCAGGAACCACCTTGGAAATTCGTACGTTGAACAATGGCTCCAAAACAACCGTTATCACATTGCTAGTAGCGCCGACAGCGGAAGAACATGTGCGAGATGATTGTGCGCCAGTTTCACCGCAGTAACTGCAGCATGTAGCACCACGGTGGTGCAAAAAAGATTTGTGTGTATAGTGGTTTGCAAAAGGTGGTACAAGTCTTACTACCTTACGTTACTGTGTTGTACCACATTTCACGGAAAGGACCCCTCATAGGGGTGACTAACAGTATGTCAGACTGTCACCATGTTGCATCCTCGGGCCAGAGCAGTGCATCTCGCGGTTTGTGGCCGGGGCGCAAACACGTCCGACAATGGGCGCCTGCCTTCTGAGCCAAAATGGGTTGATAAGTTATCTTTCACAGTGTCAAGCAACGTAGTGTTGTCTTTAGACCACAATACGCAACGCTGTGTATACGTTGCTGGTGACGACTGGCGCATACATAGTCAGCATACATGGCTTCCTAATCTGTGCACATCTTCACACTCAATCTATGAGCCCACATTGAAAACGCGTCATTACGAAAGTGGCATACTAAAAGGCAGCTCAGTCCCGTGAAGAAAACTTCCAGGCAACGAGCTGGATTGGTGGGGGACGGGCACCTTGCACGCCTCCTTGTCCCCTCCAAGCAGGTGCACTTTGCTGGACTTCCCGTTGTGGATCACAACTTGCCCACCCTTGTCCCTCACTGCCAGAGCCCGGCCTTCCATGGTCATCATATGCACGCCATCCAGGAAGAAAGGCGTCGTCCACGGCGCATTGGCGCGGACTTCGGGCATCACGACGTGAATCTTCAACATGCCCTGGAGGTTGGCCTTGTCAGCTGCGCTGATTGTCACAGCACTGATCTGCCCTGTGCCTGTGGAAGAAAACAGCACTACAATGTTTGGATGGAACACGAACAGAGCTCAATTATTGCGTCCAACAACCAGACTGACTTGTGTTTTCAATCCATTTTGGGGCCACATGGAACCCACGGCCATTATTGCGCCTAAAGGCCACTGCTGGGCACCAAATTGGCAACTGTGTAGTGACGCAGACGCAGTCGTTTGCCAGGCAGATGGCCGGCGTCGGTGCAATATCGTATGACCCACCGCGATGGGGCGGTAGATGTGGCCTTGCTTGCCGTTTGATTTCCTCAGACAATGACTGCGAAATGATGGAGCATGACATCAACGCAACTGGGGTTTCGAAATCCATTTTCAACAGGATACGCTGCCAAACGCAGTGTCGAGCTGCCCATGCAAACGAACTGCGACCAAGAATGTAGGATTGGGTCTGGTGGGTCTCAGATTCAAATTCCGTGGATAATCAAACGGTTGGAAATCGGGGGTGCAGATGGTACCACGCGTCATAAGGACATACGGCAATAAACTTGGCGCTTTCAGTCGTTCGTTCAAGAACAGGTATTGTGCTACGCACGGGTTTGCCAAATACGTAGGCCCGTGGGACAGAATATTTATTGCTACCAACGTTCATGGCTCGGTTGACGTACATGGAATTCTATAGTAATTACGCCGCCACTTTGCGGCAACCATGTTCCTGGCCGTTTTCAATGTATGCTCTCAAACAAAAGCAGTAAAAGTCGCGATCGCACTCACATTCGATGCCAAATAACGTATTGTTCCGCGTCCCCAATGATATTGATATCTTGTGCGACGGCCAGTCGGTGCAGGGAAAGCAGTAGGGTAAACAAACGAAAGAGGAGGAGCGGAGAGTGGGAAGGTCGCGTCTTGGTGGAAGAGTGGCATGACACTTAGTAAATTATTGCATTATAGTGCGTCGGACTTCCAAAAAGGATGCTGATGAGGAGGGGAGACAAACGACGAGAGTGGATAATGCACTATATCGCAATTGTGCGCTACAATGCACGCATTCCAAACTAAATGGGATCAACAAATATTACTGCATTCGTACCTATTCACCGGTATCCATAGATAACAAGCCCTGGGACCCAGTATTTTCTCCAACACGGGAAGCTGTAAATCCCTCTGCAGCACTGCATGATATCCACCAGCGACCAAAGAACGCTTCGAAAATTGGGATTGCAGCACTGCGAGGTTAGTCATTCCTTGCAGGGAAGCTCACTTGGCAGTTTCAGCCATTCGGCAATTGACCCTTCCGGAGGCACCAGGAGCGATGCCATGAACCCTGGGTTGTCCAACACGTCGCCCAGCTCCGCAGCGTCCATTGCGCTCACGAACTCCAAAAAGCCCTCCTCCAACGCAAGCTCTCTGTACGTCTTGCAGCAGTCGCATCTACCACATGTGATCTGGCAATACCCTGCATAGTACGACGGAACACCACTGACGAAAATCTCCCCTGATTGAATGATCAAAGCACAGGAAGGAGCGGCAAGGCATCTGGTGGGCGATGACAAATGTGCCTCCAACTGAACGCCTTCCGTGCGAATGTGCAGCAATGCAATAACATGTCCACGCAGACAGCACTAATGTCCATCAGCAGCTTTGTTTGTCTGTAGTGGCTTACATGTGGCTATGATTGCGACATCTCAGTGGATAAGGCGCTGGCTTGAGCGAGAAATTTGAAGAAATTTGATGTCCATCACTGGGGCGCATGTTGTGTACCGAGTATGTCTTTCTGTGCAAAATCCGTGTCCTGCTATTGGTGTAAGTAAGGCTCTTGGCTGTTTATGGAATGCTTCAAAGAAAATCTGAATTGGCATGCTCGCCAATTTTCTGCCAGTGCCAAATAGATGAGCTAGTTAGCGCATCTGTTTGGCGCTGGCAGGGAATTGGGAAGTTCAGGATACGTGTTCGCGACCTGGGGCAAGGCCTTCGTAGGTGCCACGCCTGTGCCATGGTCGCGTTTCCTGAAAAAATCTGCATCTGAAGTGCACACAAAAGTAAGTTTGCGGTGATTTAATAAGATGCAATCACAAGGAAAAAGTAGGGAATTTCTCTGGCTCAGAAGAGAAGGTATACATGGCTACTTCCTCTCCTGGAGAATTCGTTCATTGTCGGAGCAGGAAGGCCATGGAAACAATGTTAATCAAGAGCGCGTACAGAATGGTGTGGCTCGACTGCTCTTGGTGTTGTCATTTCTACTTGACCCTTTCCAGTTTGGAATTCAATGCAGCATTGCTCACACATGGAAAGATGAGATTGTGCAACGGCATTTGTCCGAACATACGGAGAAAAATACGTTAAACCTGCACGAAAATGAATGAGCGAATTTCCGCATCACTGTGTGCATCATAAGGTTGTGTAATCTATGGAAATTTCTACAGGCCTGAAAGGCCTGGAGGCATGAAGCAAAGCTGGCAGAGGTGCATGGTGCCTCCATTTGTGAAACCTTCGATGAGACAACCAAACATAAACACATTTCAATCAAATATGAGGACACTTCAGCGGTGATCACTTGCAAATGTATGCTAGACTCCATGGTGAATGGGCACGGCGAATCTCTCCTGCCTTGATCTCAAAAACTCCGTCATTTGCAACTGTACAAGTCCAATTCAGAAACTCGTGCAAATGGCTTCTGTTGTGCAAGATGAGATGTGGGAATGTGACGCTCACCTTCAGGGATTTCCTCAATGGTGTCGAGGAGAAAGGGCTCGGCGCACTGGCCCCATTCCCGCTGCAAGATGCAGTTGCCTTCTATTGGAGGCCCATCGTGAGCTACGCGGGGGTCGATGTCCGAGCAGTCGCAACCAGCATTTTCCAGGGCCACACTCTGGCTGCGTGCTGCATGGAAAATTGAAAGCCTTATTTCATAACTTGGGCTCCATATTGTGCATTGACACATATTCAGCACAAGGCTACCAGCGGCTCCTCGTGAGCCCAAGGTGTGCTCACCGCCTGCGTCAATTGCCCCGAAAATGTGAGGCTACCCCGCACAGGTAACAAGGCAGCCATCCTGTGGGCTGGCGCCGCTGCAGTGGCTCACTGAGCCCCAGTTGAGGCCGCCGGGTTGCTGGGACAACGCTCTGACAAGCAGACCTCGTGGTGAAAATCCAAGTGTACGCACCAAAAGCAGATGCCCTGGAGCTGTTCTGCTGGATACATCTAAGCGATTGAACAGTTACAGGGCATCACTGTTTGCGGATCGAACATGTGGGCATCCACGACACACTAACATGAGTCGCAAAACAGGCAAATTATCTGAATTGCAAGCAACATGTAAGTGCGAGCCCAGCTGGACCAGCAAGCGATCAAAATTGATAGAATGGTTTGCTGAGATGGAACGTCCTTTCAGCAGATATACAATGTACGTTGCGATAACCTGCATGTGATAAGCCCACACATTGATTTCATTGAGGGTTATGAAGATGGGGAGGACTGCGATCTATCTCCATTTCTATGCATGTTACCGTGGCTCCGTGGTTGGAGATGGTGGTATGCTGCGGTCTGCATTAACTGAAGGCCACATGTGGTGGCATGTGTCAGCTGACACGTACACCATCGCAATCAATACGCCGATATCAATGCTGCAAAGAAATGGTGCTCTTGCGCCAGCAATCCAAATCCCATCCACATCCACATCGAATTCTCGTGCATGCAGCCAGGAACGCAGGAATGCGGCGTTCCTCGCCTCCCCATGGTACCAAGGCTCCAGGCAGCTCTGCCAACATTTCCAAATTTTCGCACCATCCCCGGTGGTGAGCTGCCCATCGACGAGCGCAAGCCACCCGACCAGCGAGGGAGGAGCCCCGTGCGGCTCCCCTCCCCTGCGCCATTCCAAATCCCGGCACAATGCATGCCCACTTGTTCAGCCCAACTTCAATCACCTGTCGCCGCTAAGGCTGCCAGAACCACCGCGCGCACGATCCAGGAGCGACACCGCCGCTGGGCCTCCATGTTCGCCTCCCCAATCCCTGCTCAGCGAGGCTGCCTGTCACGGGCGAGGCCCACACACCGCCCGCCTCCAGCCGCCCGGCGGACTCCTCCCGCCGCGGGCCCGCCTGGTGCACATGGCGCAGAGCCTCGTCTGAGTCCCTCAATCGCGAATCGTCATAAGGCGTTCCTCCCCGCTTCATTCAGACGAATTGGTCCGTGACATTCCCCGCCGGGGATCGCCATGGATCCAGGCGCATTCGCGTCATGACGCGCCTGCGCCCCGGCCACCAGGGCGCATCGGAAGGCTCACGTGACAAAAACTAAGGCGCGCGTTGTTGTTGCCGGTGATGGAGGGTGGGTGGGTGGGTAGGTGTGTGTGTGGGGTGGGGGGGCAGCGATGCACAGGTGAGCCTGTGGGGCGGCGAGACGCAAGGAGGCCCCATTCGCGACGCTCGGGCGCAGCCCAGGCCGCTGGAGCACGGGGTGTGGCGACGTCCGCCCGCGGCGAGGCGCGCGCGGCCGACAAGCGGGGAGACAAGCGTGTGCGCAACGGGGCGCCGCTTATGGACAGGCGAGCGCCGCGCGTCTTACCCTCTCCCTCCCTACTAGCCGACGCCGCTGCAGGGGTCAGGTCTCTGTTGGCGCGTCGCGGCGGTCGGGGCACATTCCGATGCAGGATGCTTGGGGGCTGCCGCCCAGTGCTTGTGGTGCGGCATTGGGATGGTGGGTGAAATGACAGGGACTCGATCCGAGTGTGCCGGCCACATCGGCATTGGCGCGATGGGGGGCCTGATGTGCCAGCTCGGATCCGGGGGCTGTGGGGAGTCGCGATGGGCCCCCGGGACCTGTTCATTGCGAGGCGGCCACGGATTTCAGAGTCGACGTTCGAGTTGTTGTGCAAAAACCCCAGGACGCCCGCTGGACAACGGCTTGGCAATCCAAGGAATAGCAGCCCACCTCAAACTTCGCTGTCGTCTCTAATGGGCTGCTCAGTGAATAGGTTCATTAAATAATACTCATCTCATTCACCAGCAGGATGCACCATTCTGTCGATGGCAACTGTGATGCCTTCTGACATTAAAAGGTGGTGTTGTAACTAGAAACGATTGAGTATTATTAACAACTGAATGCATGAAGAGATGGTGAGGCACTAGGAATTGCATTAAGGACGTTGATGAACGGGCTGAATACAGAGGACAGAACGCCTGCTGTCCTTTTGCCTCGGCTGTAAACCGTGGCCGTGGACTCGAGCGTACGATTCCCGTTCAGGGATCGCCGCCCCTCGATCCTGCCTGCCTTCGACAGTGGCATACAGTGATTGCGATGGCGGAAAATTGGCTGTGATGACATGAATTAAAATCAGATCCCCAAATGCAGTATTGTGCTATTGATGGAATTTCCAAATGAATAATATCAGTAGGCCGTTGCGTAAACACGCATAAACACGTGTAAAATATGTAAAATTTGACCCGGTGTACATAAGAGAGTGCATGCAGACTCAAGGAGTCCGGGGCGTGGCAGCCAGGCGCAGGGGAATGGGCAGAAATCGACTTTCTCTTCGTCGACGTCTTTGCCCTTGCCGGGGCGAGCTGGGAGCTGTGTTGCAGGTGCTCGAGGGAGCGTAGGACTGACCATTGCATGCCAATTCATCATGTAACGTGGGCGTCCTAATGCGCCAAAAACATAGTCGTAAATATAGCCCTTTCGCGCTTTTATGTGTGAAGACGTAAACGCAAAAACGTGAAAGCAAAGACCAAGCATGCACAAGCAGGCCTGTTATTTACGTTTTGACGTTCACATTTTTACACGTACAAACTTAAATTTGCAAAAGGGCTATTTTCACCGAAGTGCTTACGCTTTTGCCGCTCGTTGGGGCACCCAGTTTGCAAGATGAAAGTCGCGTATATTGATCAAACTCCACCCCCCTGGAGCATATGCAACATGGCGTCCACGCGAACCTCGGTAAGGGCAACGTTGCCGACGCTAACGTCGTTGGCGAACGAGAGTACGCTTTTTGCTCACTCATGCACGTCTGGCTGCCAGTCCTCGGACTCCGTAAGTCTACTACGTAAAGTAAATGCACTAAATTACTTATGCAACGTAAGTCTGCTCCTTAAGTCTATTATGTAATGTCGTTAGGTACACGGGCGGGTATTTATGTAAAACGTACAAAAGGTGAAACAGTTTTTATGCTTAAAAACGTAAATACGATCTGTGTTGCAACACAATTGACGGCGTAAATACCAAGCCTGTGCACAAGGACATCCAATGCATAACGTGCCTGCATTGGTCCGACTGCCTTGCTATCGTCCAGTAAATGGATGTGACATACGGTTTATAATCCATGCGTGGATGCCTTAAAGCAAATAGGATATGCTGAAATGAATTGAGCATTACTTAAATTCGGTATGGTGCAACATGTAGTAATGCGTCGCATGATTGACTTGTGAATGTGGCAAACACAACAATGTGTGCGCAGGCACATCCGCACCCGGGCAAAAAGGGTGGTGATCCCCGCTTCGAGTACTGCAAAGGCTACAAAGCCAGCACGATCAACATCAAAAGATTGGAAAGGTCCTGGGACGTTACTGCTGCTATCAGCAGCAGGAACAAGAAATCTGGACAGTCTGGAAGGCACGCCGCCTTATTTACCTCGATGTAACGTTGCACAACGCTGCAGCAATGCCGATCTAACAACGTTCAGGCCAGCAACGTTGCCACCTATGCGAAGACAAACCAATGCTGCATCCGCGAATTTCGCTGCAACGTTACCTTGCTGTGCATCAATTGCTCACTGGATCGAGAGAGAGAGCGTTACAATGTGCGGAAGGGTTCCTAGGAAGTCACCGCCTCCTTTATGAACCACCCAAGAGACCAGTGTAGCCAAGGCCAAATGTCCCATACCAAAACAATGCTAGCAACAGCCAGCCAGCCACAAAGAACACAAAATAGTGATCAAGAGAAAGGGAAACAAGAAGCCCCATGAGTACAAAGGGAATCACCGGGTCGAGGGCCACCAAGGATGCAGCAAGAGGAACTCCACAGTTCCACGCCTTCCCAGCCGTTCAAATCCGTCCTCCAACAACACCCCCCGGCGCCAATATTTCCAAGACCCGCGTTCCCAAGTTCTCAACAATCCGAAGTCCCACGATTGTTCAGGGTGAGTTTTAGGGCTAGGGTTAGGGTTAGGACAGGTTTAGGTTTAGGTTTTAGGGTTTAGGTTTTAGGTTAGGTTAGTTTTGACGGAGTTGGACATGATGTGCACGTGACTTGGTGCAAGAAGTCACCGTTTTCGTGCAAGCAGTCACCGATTTGATGCAGGGAGTAATTTTATGCCACGATTGTGCGGGTCCTGCCCTGTTTTGATCCAACGAATCACAGACCGATCACCAGGATGCGCGACCCGGCTGTAGTTTCGGTGTCCCGCCGCAGCCGCGGCCACCTTCCCTTTGGATTCTCCCCCGCGGTTAGGCACTGACTGGACCACCCATGCCCCCAGCATCAAAGGCTTCCGCTCTTCGAGCCCTTGTCAGGTTCTCCCCTTCGCGGCGTCGCTCGCGACAGCGTCCCGAAGGCTCAGCGGCGCGCGGGCAGCATGGGCAGGGGCGACGAGGACGGCGTGCCGGCGGGCGGCTACTCCGCCCTGTCGGGGGCGCCGGGAGAAGACCTTGGCGAGCAGCGCGTCTTCAACTATGGCCGCCGCGAGCATAGGGACAGGGGCTGGACATACGCCTTCGCGGCCACGATGCTGCTGCTTCTCGCAGGAGGCATCGCGGTAGGGAGGGGCGTCAACAAGAGGTGGGGCGGGTGGCGGGAGGGGAGGGGGGGAGGCGGAAAACTGCCTGGCAGATGGATGAGGGGCAGTGGGTTTGGGGGACAAGGGTGGGAAGTTGTGCGTCGTTTTTTTCTGTTTTGGGCAGCGGCTGTGGGGAAATGGAGTCGAGAGTGGGAGGGGCGCCTGGGGGCGTGATCTGTGGGTCTCTGGGTCTGTGGGGTGATTGCGGGTGCCGTTTTGCGGTCGCTGCGCGGCGCAGGTTCACGGATGTGACCACGGATGAGTACCTGTCGGACTACGCGAACTGCCCGGCGAAGGCGCCCGGCGGCCGCGGCCTGCTGCAGGAGGAGGAGGAGGAGAAGGATGATGGCGAGTTCTCGCTGCACAAGTTCACGCACGCCGTGTGGCCCTGGCTGGCTATCACGCTGCTCGGCAGCCTGGCGCTGGGATTGGGATACGTGAAGATGTTCGAGAAGCATCCGATGGGTAGGGGATGCGGCATCGCAGCGGGGACGGTGGGGAGCGAGGGCCTTTGGGGCCGCCTGCGCGTGTGCAGTGTGATGGCTGTGCGCGGCCGTTTGGCTGTCAGAGTTGAGCTGATAGTTTCGCGCACGTTGCCGCAGATGCCGCGGCATGCTATTCTTTTCGATTCCGCCATCCAGGGTAGGAATGAATGTGGGAAAGTGGGAGCTGGCTGATTGGCGGCTGCCAGCGGTAATGTGAGGTCTGCGGTCGTTGATTCGGACGACTTCCCGTAGAGAAGACTGTCAGGGGCTGTGACCAGTTGCCTGTGCGCGCTGCTGCCATGGGGCACAGCTGCCAAGCAGCAGCCCCTTGAAAGCCACTCAAAATGGCTGGAAGCGGGGCTGCTGCTGCCGCCGTGAAACGACGATTGGGAAAAAGGCTGGCATCAGCTGCACACCATCTAGAGACTGCCGTGATTGTGGTGTGGAGGCGATATGGCTTGCAGAAAGTCGTCTGGAATCTGCATACCGCTAGTGCGGTGCGAAGTAGTTTCAAGTCTGTTGAAATCCACGTGTTTTTCGCTGGCCGTTACGTGATGAAGCTCCATCTTTTAGCCGACGAGGTGATGATAGTTGCCTCTCACCTTAGCCAGAACTTTTGCCTTGAGCCTGAATGATGCCTACAACCAAACAGCCTGTAGTACTGATAACCAAGAGGCATGTGAATTGGGAACTGTGCACTTCCACATGGCCTTGATTTGCAGTGTGTCTCTTGTGCAGGAATGATGATCTTTGGAGCTGTCATGCAAGTTGTCTTGCTTGCAATTATGGGCATTGCATCGTTCTCCTGGAACCCCTACATTGGGATCGTTTTGCTCTTGGTTGCTGGCGTTGCTGTGTGCATCCACATGTCAACGTAAGTTGCCATCTAGGTTAACAGAAATTGCTGTCCGCTTGTCAAACGTAGCTGCTGTTGTGGCAGTGTTGCTTGGTTGGAATTGCATTGGCCTGGATATTTGGAAGGTGGTCATTTACGGCCTCTTGTGTGCAATCAATGTTGGCAGGATTGTGCTCATTGGACTTGCTCGTTCTTTTGACAACAGTCTGTGAGCAGCCAGTTTATATCAATAAGCACCATCGATGTATCAGTGCCTTGGACCCATCAGCACTTCTCAGAGCCATGTGCTTCCCTGACAATGGATCGTGGGCCATTGGTATTCGAATGTTGAGGCACCCAAGCTTGGGTACTGGTGCTACCTTTCGAATGTTGGGTACCTTGCTGGCTGCCCAACTGCGTAATGATCATGCACTCATGGTGTTCATTATTGCCCTGAGAACCAAGATGAACAATGTGGGTGGACCAGGTGCTGAATGCTAAAGCCAAGCCTATCCTCTGCAAATTTTGTAGCCAGCACTACCCACTGTAGGTGCTGTGGACGCATTCAGCTCCTGACAAATGGATACCACACCTTAAGTTGTGCTAGCAAGCCATTGCCCAATTACATTGTATCTTACTTCTCCATTGTCTGCCGCGCATCATACTCATCGCGAGGGAGACACTTTGTTGATTGTGTGGGTGAAAAACTGCTTGTTGCTTCTTTGATTGTTCACTGAACAGGGAGTGCTTTTCAGCTGATTCTGAGTGTCTTGGGTTGCCCTGGCATGCCGTTTTGCAGGAAGCGCCACTTTGAGCTCTGTGCGCAGCTGTTCCACGTAGCAACCAAGGGCCTGAGGGCAAACCCCAGCATCCTCCTGTTGGTCATCGTGCTGTGGGTTGCCCTCGGAGTGGTTGCATTTGTTGCTGTCGCACTCCTCGGCGTGGCGGCGATGAACGGAAGCGTTGTGACAAACCCCAGCGTCGATTCCCACATGGGTCAGTCCTGCCTTGACAGCACCGGCACAAAGGTCGCATGCTGTGTGTGGCAAGTCAAGGTGGGGGCACACGAGAGCAAGTGGCCTTGGCAACCTTTCCAGGAATAACTGCCTGCCTTTTGTTTGTAAGCCAATATTAATATATTGTTTATTAATATATTAATATTGTTATTTTTGTTTATAAGCCAATGTTAACCTGGAGGATGAGTCTTTCACACCCGTTTTTGCCTGAAACTAGACACCAGCCAGTGCTTTGGGAAAGGCATGGACCTCTGCATGGAGGGCAGGAGGAGAAATATGTCATTTGGGCGAAGGGTGCTCTGCTTCTTGTAAGCACCGCTTGATCCCTTGATGCCTTGATGCCCAAAGAAAGCATCCACTGAACGCTTCCCAGTGTCACGCTACATCTGTTCCGAATTTCTCACCTGCGTCCTTCCCTGCGGCTAAGTTGTGGATTCGTGTGCATTTCCTGCCAGAGTCCAGGCATCCAGCAAAAGACAGCTCAAAAGTGCAATGCTAGTAAAGATAGCTCTGAGATGCATTGACAATGCCACCGCTCCAGCTTGGTTTGTCCCACATGAAAGCAACCAACTTCTGTTGAGGCCAGGCTCTCTGTTGCAGGGTTGGGCTGCGCTGTACTCAGTATTTGCTGTGCTGGCTTGCCTGTGGACCTTCTGCATAATCATCGAGCTCAGAGTCTTTACTATCGCGGGCACCATCACGCAATGGTACTTTCAGCCCCCTGGAACCAGCACCGAGGGAACACTCAAGAGGTATGGCAGATCAGACTTCCCCTTCACTGGGATGTAAGCTTTGACTTCTGTGCAAACGCTGCATTCAAGACACGGGGCTCCTGGCGATGTGGACACGCATGTTTATATTGATTCCTGCTGAAGAGGGCCCCATCATATACCCATATGCGTTTCCACTCTCTTGCAGAATCTCTGTGGATACAAGTGGATGCTCCTTCCATGCCGACTGCATGCTTTTACTGGAGCAACACAAAAGTCCACTTATTCAGGATAATCTTCAAACTAGGAAACTTGCGGCATGGCTGCACTAGAAAACTCCATTTAGCTGCCCACAGCTTTCTATTGGCGTGAAGTGATGCGTACACACTTGATGCCCTATTAAGTGCATGGGCAATGTTGTGTCGCACATCGTAGCAGGTGCAATTTGGTATCAATGCATCTCTATGTTGGCAGGAGCTTGGGCCATGGCTTGGGTGCCTCTTTTGGGAGCATTGTGTTTGGTGGGATGGTGCTCACCATCCTGCAAATCCTCCGTTTCCTCCTGCGCATGGCAACCAACAACAGGAGCAGGAACATGCTGGTCATGTGCATCTGCATGGTCATCAGAGCCATCCTCATGGCGATCCTTGACATCATTGAGTTCCTGACACGATTTGCCACCATGTGGTGTGCCGTCAAGGGTAAGGCTGAGGCCCAACTGCAGCTGCTTGCATTTTCATTGATGGCAATCATGTAGCGACGATGAAGCACTCTATGTTGGGGTTTTGTTGGGCTGCAGAGATGCAATTGGAGAATAGTGAACTGATGACATGTACCTGTAACTGTGACGAATCGCCGCCTTCATTTACAAGCTGATGTCAAGGGCATGTTAATGATATGATGCATCTTCTTCTTGTCTTGTTCATCGTTTTTCTTCCTCTGCTGCCGCTGCCACCACCACTACCGTCATATCACACATTTCTTGTTGTTTGCAATGATGGTTCAGCTGCGCTTGCAGTGTACGAAACATAGCATGTAGTATTATGGAGTGCAAGCACCTGAATAAGGGTAGCATTACTCTATTTATCATCGTGTGACTCACACTGCCACTGACCTGCCAGTCCTGCGTTCTTGCAGGCGACGCTTTTATTGAGTCGGGGCGACAAGCCACAGATATGCTGAAGCGCAATTTCATGGACACCACGTTCGTCTGGTGGTTCCCTTCGTGGGTGCTGCTGGGTGGCAACCTCGTCTTCAGCCTGGCGTGGGCGGGCATCATGTACCTGGTGGCGATCATTGGGGTGGCTCCTGGCTTGAAGGTTGGTTGTATGCTCCATATCCAACTGGGCGGGACCTGGTGGTCGCCCTCGAGATTGCCTTTCGTTGTCTGCGCTTCCTGCTGTGGCTGTGGCGGCTGAATTTGTTTCTTCTCCAGCAATAACATCTCTTGGGTGCCATTCTCCAAATATATGGCGTTTTGCCCTCAGTGCACTATATCTGGTGTATGAATACCCTCGCTCGCACTGGTTTCGAAGCAGAGCTCTACTGTTTTGCTCAAGTCCAGACCGTTGCCTTTGCAATTCGTGTACCCTAATCCCTTCTTCAGACCAGTGTGCTGCCTTGACTTCTTGTGTCTTTCAGCAAAGCTAAAGTCAGTAGCCCGAGTTGTTCCGCGTCAGGCGCGTTGCCCCATGCGGCTGGCGAAGTGACTGGGCAATTTGGTGTTGTAGGAATACGCTTTGGCTTTCTTCATCACCTCGTTGATCACTGCGTACCTGGTGCTGTCCCTGACTGCCTCCATCCTGCTCAACCTTGTGGAAACGGTCTACTTCTGCTATGCCATTGACAAGGACAACAGGGTTGTCAGCAACGATGAGGTGCACGAGGTCTTCCAGAAGCTGCCTGCAAAGGTGAGTCACGCCGCTGCCGATACTCCCCCGATGTCGTCGGCGCCTGCAGCCACCCCAGCTGAATGTATGCTGTGAAATCAATCATGTGGTGTTTGGACTGTTTGGGAGGCGGTGCAAGCGTTAGGCAGATTAATGGGCTTGTGTCAGAAGTCCAAACAGGAAAATGGCGGCGAGACGAGGCTCATATGCGCTTGGCACTGCAAAGTGTAACGGTCGCGTATGAACTGAGTTCCGAGTCATGAGTCATGCCAGGAGTTTCTGTGTTTCTGAACGTGCCCTGGTGATTTCAGGGCTGTGGGAGGGTCTATACTGCATCGGTTTGAGAATGGGCGGTGGAGAACAGAATTTTGAGAAGTCCTCATTTCTATCACCTTTTCAAGAATACGTCGACCGTTGGAACAAATTGTGTGCTTTTGCCTCGTCTCCCCAGGTGGGCGTCTTGGTGGAGCAACCGGAGGGTGATGTGATGTACGCGGCACCTCAAGGCCAGGCGCCTCCGCCCGTGCTTCCCACTGTCTGATTTCGAACCTCTGCGGCCAGTGACGCAAGGGGCCGATTAGAATAGTCGCCCTGCTGGCGCCCTTGTTAGCCAAGAGTATCAGGATTTGATGGGACCCTCGTGCGTCAGCTGGCACGCTCTCTGATTGGAACGCCTTTGTTGAATAACACTAGCGGATTCCACGACACATTTTGTGCGGACCCGACATGTTTGAATGTTTATTGCTGTGGCATCACATTGTAATCCACGAGGCACATGCATCAACGGTTTTAGTGTTGCGGAAGGCGGGGCATGGGGGCGGCTGTTCCTGGGCTTGGGTGAGGCTGACGGAAGGGACAAGCCGCGACGCACGTTCCTGAGATATCAGCGCTGTCGACGTCGCAGGCAGCGAATCTCAAGTGGTCGGCATCCCGCGGAACACAGCCTGTGTGAGTGGGCGGGACGCTTCCCACGGGTACCTCAGACTTGTTGACGCCAAATGTACCTTACCTTCTCGACCCCAGCATGCAGTGCGCAAGTTTTTTGGCCAGAATTTGCATCGGTACCTGGTGAGGAACTTTTGGTCAAGGACAGAGGCAGCAGCGTTCGGAGCTGTTCGTGTTAGGGACTCGGTGTTGTGAGAGTTTCTACGAGCATACTTGCATGCCTTGTTGGCAGCCGGACGTTTGCTGCCCATTTGAAGCTTTCCCTTGACGTCATTGCAATTTTTGGTGGTGGTCGCCTTGGTGACAAGCAGCGCTTCGTGAAGAGCCAGTTCGCGCGAGGGGTGAAGGGTTGGTCGTTGAACCAGTGCACCCTCAAATAAAGTGGCGCTGAGGCTGTCGACATGGCCCAGCTACCCGTTCAGGGGTGATGTGGCTGCACTGGCTCTGGGCACAACGGCCAGAATGGACCGTTGTCCTTTGCAATATGTATCATGTGCGATTGCATACGTATGCGACTCCAGAGCCTCGCAGTTTCTGGGAACGCATTGCGCCCTCGTGTGAGCAAAAGAAGATTGTATTTTACAAACTGATTCGCCGCTTCCGCCAATTCAAGAATGAAAACCGCCAGTATCACGAGGCCACCCCCTCAGCCAATCACGCCAGGTGCCCCTGAGAAGCGTCAAATCTGCGGCCTGCTGGCTGGACGCATTGCCGGGCCGGCACCCCCAGATGTGGGGTTCGCATCCATATGCCGACTGGCAGCAAGGCACCCGACACAGTACCACACCAAATGGCGACAATAGCGCGATCCAACTGCCCTACTGTCCCAGGTTGGCGGGCGCCCCTTGGCTGGACTGCTCTGAAACTGGCCAGTACATACTACCCATGCCCATCCACACTGCACAGCAACGCCCCGCTAGGACCCACAGGACGCCAAGCGTTCGAAGGACGCCGCATAGTCCAGGCCATTCAGACCAGATCCCACAATGGCCTCGATCTCCTCCGCCTCGACCGGCAGCTCACCAGACAGGACCACCGGGCCCTTGTTCGTAATGAGGACATCGTCCTCGATGCGCACCCCAAGGCCGCGGAAGGCGCCGTATTGTTCCTCATCGGGAATGTAGAGACCAGGCTCCACAGCCAGCACCACTCCGGGTTCCAGGGACGAATCCCGCGAAACGTGGCCTGTGTCGTGGACGTCGATTCCAAGGTAGTGGGCTGTGGCAGGGTGGGCACAGTGCAAGGAATCAGCTTCAAGACTGTGTGGGTTTGAAGACCGACGCATTCAGTTGTATGCGAGTCCGTTAACTCGGCTGCATTCTTGCGCTCGCATACCCAACGTCTCGGCCATGAGGACCACATTCAGAAAGAATCTGACAGAGCCTTTTTCGCGGGCTGCATTTGTGCAGGGAACAAGATGGCCAAAGTGCGTGGCTCTCTAGGGAAGATACTTCTATGTATTTGGCCCGCTTAACGCTCAATCGTTATGTCCATTTGCTGCGATTGCTACATCGATATTCAGCAGAGAAAACGGTTGCGAACCGATTGCTTGGGAGGGGAAGCTGCGCTCGTGATGTCTTGGCATAAACCAATCACTCACCAATCATGTGTGGGTAGAACTGTTTGTACGGCCCATTCATCAGTTCCCTGGCAGTCGAAGGTCCGATCCCCAAGCTGTGCAAGCCTTCGCACAGGAACCGCACTGAGAGGTGATGCAGCTGCATCAGGGAAACCCCCGGTTGACAGGCCTCCAGACAGCGGGTGTGGACTGCCCGCACGACATTGTACAGGTCTCGCTGTGGTCCAGAGAAGCGCCCAGAAGCAGGCCAGGTGCGTGTGACGTCGCTGGCATAGCCAAACAGCTCGCAGCCGGCGTCCATAAGAATTAGGTCTTCATCCTTGATGGTCTGTGGCAGCAGGAGATGGGCATGGCGTCAGCACAGCACTGGTGCAGGTGACTCCCCACTTAGAGTGCAGATTCTTGCCAATCTACAATCTGCAGTAAAATTCCTGGCAAAAGACGTGACAAACTGACACGTTCTTGCTGTGGTCATGTTGGATCCAGTTCCATCCGTAGTTGAGCATCAGGCCAAGGAGAAGCCAGCTGCCCAGTCCCCAGGTCGACATATCACACAATTGATTTCCTTCCAGCACGATGACAAG